>JAPMLY010000128.1:260000-305000 GCA_026401115.1 Tetraselmis chui
ACTGTTTGGAACATTACAGCTGAAACACAGGCGCTTGAGTAGTGCACGCAAACTACCCCCCCCCCCCCTCTTTCTCACCAAATGCAGACACGGCTGTGGCTAATGAATCCAACAACGATGCCCACCTATTTTCATGCTGCTAGTCGGTCGGCAATTTGGAAGGCGTGACAGACCTCTAACGACAGTGCTTCGTATATACACAACCCCTGCCACCACACGCCGCCCCCCCTCCAACAGTCGGAGTAGGAGGTATAACAGGGTAGAGAGCAGGCCATCCTACCTTCAAGTGAGATGCTCTCATCCAGCGCCCCCCTCCCACCATCTTCTGCTGCCTCGCCCAACGCACCACCCTCCGCCAGGCTGCCACTCAGCTTCTGCACAGTGGAGCCCTGGGCCACCTACACCTCAGCAGCAAGGAAACAAACAAAAAGCCAGGATATGAGGCACTCGCACCTGTTTCTAAAGTGCTGTATGATTGCTCAGTGCATCATCATACATGCATTGAATTGCTTAGTCAAAGTCAACTGTGCTTTCCGTGCCTCGTTCTTTCTCTGCGCTGCTGAGACGCGCCGGAAATACAGCGAGGAACCGATGGAGGTGGCGTGGTCGTGGGTGATAGGGCACCTTTGGTGGCATTACGGCCCAGATGAGCAGCGCGAATACCAGCGCGAGGAGGACGAAGTCGCGGAGGCGCGACGCGGCGCCGGCATGGTGCTCGCCTCCGTTGCCGCCGAAGCGCGGCGACTCGAGAGAGCCGATGCCGCGGGACAGGGTGGGCGCTCGCCGCCGCACGCCCGCCAACCCCGTCTACAGCACCGCACCAAGCACCCCGAATGCCTCAATTACAGTAACGCACATAAGAAGGAGTGCTAAATGGCACCTGGGTCTCGTGTCGTCTGTGATGTGCGTCTGTGTCATCAGTGGATGTTCGGCCGCTCACCGTTAAGTACGCTGCACCCTCGAGCAGCCCCGCCAGAGACAGCATCACGTCCGCCGCTGCCTGTGCAGCACGCCAGTATCAAGTTTCATCGCTTAATGCCCATTTGTTCAGATAAAAAGTGAGGTGAGTAATTGCGAGGGATGGGGTCTCTTTCGGGAACCGGAATTGACAGTAGATGAAAATTATTGGCCTCTTTTTTGCCCATGGACTGATGCGCCAGTAATTATAACCGCGTGAGTTCCGTGAAATGGTTTAGGGGTCTTGCCTTCGCGACCGGCTTCCTCGCTATTACAAGCACGGCCAGCCCGAGGAGCAGGATGTACAGCGCCATGACTTTCTGTCGATCCAGCGCTGCACGGAATCGAGTCAGCGCTATTATGACCACTGGCAACCTGTTGCCAACGGCGTGTTTTGACCTGTATATAATAGCACGCGGTCAAAGGCGACTACTGCAGCGGCAGATCGGCGCGTTCGCGCCGCGGTGCGATCGTCGCCGCAGCAAAATCTGTTTTTTTTCTTTTTTCTTTTTTTTTGGCGCCCCCGGGATATGGGACTGGCAGGGAACCCGCACCGGCAACCTCTACAGGCGGCGTTTTGCGTCAAGCACGACTCAGAGCAGAAGTTCAAAACAAACCTCAAACTCATCATCCATCATGCTCCCGGGTAGGCGACGCTCGTGTGGGTGCATTACGTACCATTGTACGAGAACCGTACCGTACTACGCTAACCCCACACGAGGCCAGTGTTGGAGTTTCACCAAACCTTCCAATGGCATGCAACCAAACATGAATGCATTCCCGGCACTGACCAAGAAAGGCTTGCCCTACCCGTCCGGGCGTCAGCCCCCTCGAGTAATGCGAGAAGGACCAAGGTCCATCTCACGGAGCAAAACATTTCGGGAGTGCGATACACGAACTACAAAGAAAGCAATATGAGGGAGGGCTTGGCGCCATAACTGAAAAAAAACCTCCCATTTCCTGTAAAATGAATGGCGCCATGAAGGGAAGGGGGGACACCGCCTAAAAGTAAGGCATTTGTATCTTCGGGGGAGGTAGCGAATTGACTTACAAAACCATTTAACTCTGGGGCTAGCGCCCCAAAATTACGACGGTGGTATTCCCAACGTGGGCATTTAAGCAAAATATGTTCTATAGATTCAGGCACACCCCCGCCGCATGCATGACAATGATGGAGAAAACGTTCATGCATGGCATGAATGCGGGCAAGACGACCGGCTGTGGGAAATACACGCGTACGAAATTGAATCTTAATGTGTAACCATGCAACGGCCCCCGCGGGAATGCCCGCGCCGTATTGTGGCAATGCGTTCCCAATATATGAGGCATGGGAATGAATACTCCACGTATTAGTGCATGCCGACGATGATGTCTCGAATCGACCCCATACCGTTGCTTTAACTAGGTTAGAGGGCACGCTTCCGCTATCCTCCCCCCCGAAATCCACCCGCCTGCACTACGTCCCCCGGCGCACAAACCCGATTCATACGCCTCCTCGAACCTCGCTTCGTCGGCCACAACAACGGCCGCCGCCGATACTCATCTATCAAGAAAATACAGATAATAGGAGAGTGGAAGTACTGCACCGACCACAACCTCTCACACACAGCCCGCTTGATTAGGGACAAATACACACCCCTCGCAAATGCCATCCGAATCCACTAGCCAGGCACCGAAGTCGACATCCTACCCATAGTCATGAGCCGCACGGGCACACCGCACTCAACCACCATCGCAAGTCTCACCTCTCTCCTCACCCTCCGCACCGACCCTCCGGACAAACTCATCACCAAAACACGACTCGACACGTCTCGCATCCTTTCCACATTCCATGCACACACCGTCCAATGGCTGCATTATCTCCTCCTTGTCTACCGCACCAAATCACGCACGACCACTCGCCGAGCCTCCGCATAACGCACCTCCTCAAGCCCCTTCTTGCACACCACCTTTAACCCGCTTCAGACCCTCCCGGGGGGGAGTAAAACCCCCGACCCCCTTTGGAGAGGTTGGATCTAGGTGGTTAACGGTCTAGCCCTGACTTGTAAGTTCCCTGTATGGCATAGTTGGGAGGGCCCAGAGACAGCAGCCGACGCATCCGGCTTTTTGGTGAAAAACCGGCGCATACGGTACATGTTGTAAACAATTTCAATAGAGGGCACGCTTGGTTGCAAAGACTTCCATGCGGGTGGGACGCGTACGTTTTGGGCTAATTCCGCGCTTGCCCTAGCAAAACGATCCAGCCACCGCACGGCTCAGACGTCCAAGTATTTGGGCGCATGCGACTAAGTTGGCGCACTAGATCGCTTTTGCATGTATTTAGTGTGGGCGTTGTAAGGAACGCCCTAGTCCTAGCCGCTGCTGCCACTGCTTCTATGGGCGCTATTCCTAGCTCCCGTAATAGTGGCGTTGTGGCCACCCTAGGGGCCTTTGCACCCACCCCAACTAGGCGCCTCAAACATTGATTTAATATAATTTGTAATCTATTAAAGCAAAATCTCCTTCTTGCTGATGCTCGTCCTCAATTACACAGTACCCAAGTACATGTATTGCTAAATTATTCATTATATTTATCGGTCTGTCGAAGGCGAGTACTTAACATTTTACCGCACTTAGTGCGGAAGTTCGTCGACCGGCCCTAGTTAGCCGTACCGGGAATGCGATATTCAGCCCCAGCGTCCGACAAAATCTCATAAACCCTTCCTTGTAGACACAATGCAAGCGCCTCCTCTCGATACCTGCCCGGGGATAGCGCATGGTGAGCGCGCGATGATGGGCGATCGGCGGAAAATCTGATGCTCGACTAGGCACCTTTGAAAACACGATGCTACACGACGCGAGCAGGTAGCTACTTGCCCAAAAGCCACACGACGGGGCCGTCTGTAGGTAGGCCTCGGGTTCTTGGCGGTTTATCCCAAAAGGACGGATTGTGGCACTGCGGAGGCCAGTCGACCACCTATACAAGGTGGCCGTAATTTTGTCGACGGCGGCTGGCAAGGCCACATAGCCTATCAACGTTGTAGTGTGAAGGGAAAATTAACAACCTTTTCTCACTCAAGCGAGCCATGGGAAAGGGCCGGCTCATCTCCGCGACGGTGCACAGTTTTTTAGCATCTATGAGTGCCATCGTGAAATTCCGTGTACCGCGTAATGTGCGAGGCGAAGCACGACCCGGTAGTCACACCGCTAAGACATACAACAAGCACGTACGTTGTGCACATGCAAGCATGTCTTACATGCGTACCGTTTTGATGGCTAGGGCTCCTCTAGGCAAGTCTATAGGCTTGGTTGGGTGCCTAGGTAGGGCATCAGAAGCATTACAAATTCGAGCTTCCGCGGGGGACGCCGCGGGGATGTTCAATTGGTAAAGCAGTCGGTCGACCATCCCAACAACATTGATATTTTGGTAGGAACTGCTTCAAATGAGCAACCACAAGCAAATGCACAGCTAAGTGAATATTTGACTTGCTGTTTGAGTGTGGCCCCGTCAATAGACAGCGATTACGACGTTGGTCATTTAAGTCGGCATTGGTTGCAAGTGTGATGTGGGCGAAATTACACACAAAGAAGCGCACCACGCTGAGCTACTTAGGCGGCAAGGCGTTTTTTAAGCCTCTTGTGTGCATATTTTGGGTTTTTAACCCCCTTTATGGCTGTTGAAGTTGCAATCGTCACCGGTGGCGGTCCATTGAGCCGATCCGAGAGACATTTAATTGTGTTCGGTTGTACAAGCCGGTCGGGGGGTCATCCTCGCACGGATAGCTTTTATCATCGGAGTCTTATTCTACCCTTATAAACACGGTCAACTAAAGTCCCTCACTAGTCATGGACCTCGCCTACGGGTTTTGGGCCAAGTAGTTGACGTTACCACCCGGGTGGAATTGCTATTGCCTCCCGCCTAGACGCGCGTCCGCCCCAAAACTCCGATCATGGAGCAGGAGCAAAACCTTGACCCGCGCTTCCGGCTAAACCGTCACCACACCCGTCATCCACGCGTATAGAGCGTTGGGGCGTATACATATCCAAAAGTATAAACATGGTCATGGAAGGACTTTAGGCGGTTCTTTACGGTCGTACCTAGCGAGCAAGTCAAGGCGGCATTGGCACTTACATGCGGTACATTCGCGTTGGCGTACAGCGCCGCCACTACTCTGATTAACCTAGGACTTATCTAGGGCAATGTTAAGAGTCCAAAGAAGGCCTAGCCAGACTTGCTCGGTCAGCAACGCCCGGGAAGGCCTTTCACAAATAGATTTTTCGAACCCGTAATTAGTGCCGTATTTACCGCACTCAGTGCGGTGCCCTTAGATAAACATTTATCCATGCACTCATGCAGCAGCAACACAAGTACGTATCGCAGCCCCTCACGTGCATCCATCCGCAAGGGCACACTAGCATCAATACAAACATATGGAATTAACTCGCGTATAGTTCTTAACACCGGGCCGGATTTATGGCGTGTCAGCCGGCAATTAATGTTCCGACATGCCGACGTATTTTCGACGGCTTGTTGTCGTCGCTTGTTCGCCCTTTGAGAGCTTCAAACAATAACCGCCGGATCTGCCGCGATAGGGTATGTTGGGTCAGTCGGGGCTTCCCGAGTCGGGATTGCAAGGAGATCCCGCTCTCTTCGTCGCAGTCACAGCTGATTTAAGTATGTGGGTGTACCCACTACCTATGGCGGTTTGCATGTTGAGAGCTAACACTTGACACAAATATGTTCTTGCGTGTTGCTGCTATTGCAAATGAAAGTGCACATGGAGAGATATGAAAGACGTTGATTGTTAAGTGTTTAATAATAGATTGCAATTAAACAAAGAAGTGTTTAAAAGGTTATGTCACCTCCCTCCAATGCAGTATGCTGAAATGGTTATGCCTAGCTAGCTTGCACATGCTCTCACGTGGTCCTCGTACAAGGTGCTAGGGCTCTTGTAAGGGTCTGAACCGACTAGCGACGCAGCTTGTCTGTCTCCAGAAATCACAATAGCGCGTCATATAGGTAGCTAGATTAATTGTGCGTACATGTACGTACCGGGATATACTGGTAGTACAATACAGAACATTACCCTCGCTAAATTGCAGTGGCGACGTAACCACGTAGTACGTCCTTCCGATGGAAAAGTATGAATCAAATTAGTCACGAGTATATGTACAATGTCATGAATGTATTGCTATATGATTGTACTCGGCACACCACACAATCCCTGCATCAACCGAACAACACACACTCTTTGCTTGTGGAGCATAGCGCTTTATTGTAAAAGGATTAGCAATTAGTCAATAATCTCCCATCACATGAAGTCGAGCATATGTGAAACATGTGCCATGAGTGTTGCTTTCGATTTGCTTTAGCTTATTTGTCGCATACTTTATACAGCATGTCGAAGTTGTGCTTGGTTTCCTTGATTGCAATCCTCCGGGCCTTGCTCGTTGAATGAATACATGATGCCATGTTCATGTATCCGCTCATCCATATGTATGAAAAGGCACCTTACTAACACAAAATTCGACAACATAGAGACGGGCATTCGGTATTTACAGAGTTGAGGCATAACCAATGCAATTCAGCTATTAATCAATAGAATAGAGTTAAAAGTATAAATTCGCGCGTTGGCGGCATACGTAGGGGCGGCGTCGGCGAGCGGGATGGGCATGCATGTATGGGCGTCGGCACAAACCCCACGGCGTCATGACATCGGATTGGCGAAAAATGGTACACCCTTTATGGCCCCCCTTGACGATGTGCCCGTTGGGTGATATGAGAGGAACTATTTATCATGCATGCATTATGTCTATCAATTTCATAATGATCGCGGAGGGAAGGCACTCATATGGCCCGCTCAAGGATACACACGGGAAATAAAGAGTCCATAATGAAGTGAACATTGCGTTACAACATGCCACTGCACGACCCGATTGTTGTTACATGGCCCATCCGCTAGTTGATGCACGCACATTGGTGTCAAAACATGGGCGTAGAGATCTCCCTCGTCCAAAAACCACTCCATTTAACCGGGACAAGTTATTCATGTATACATCGATCAGTCGTATTGCCGTCTAAGCATTATCAAAACGGTCATAAAAAAGTATTGGACTGTAGTTATAGTTCATGAAGATCAGGCGCCCGCCGGCGGCGCAGCGGCGGCGGCCCCGGAGGGGGGTGCGCTCGCAGGCCCGTCGGCACCTACCTCTACCTCCACGCGGTGGGCGCTGGTAACCCCATAGCCGTGCCAGGCATGGCACGGTAGGGGGCTGAACGAGGTACCGACAGCTGCGATCCGCGAGATCAACAACTGTCGGGAAGCCATGTACGGAGGGTTTTGGAAAAACATAATATCCGTACACCGGCACAGGGATCTCCCGCTCGGGCAGCCCGATATGTCTTTTCCGCGACTAAGTACTCGCAGATACTCTCCCGACGATGGGGCGGGGGCGGCGTTTGCGAAATATTTTTGGCGACGAGGGGTACGGACGGATTAGCGGAGGGACGAGGGTGTTGAAGCTGGCGGCGGACAGGTGGGAAGCAGCGCTAGGGACGGCGCTCGCTAGCAGTCGCTAGCCCTGCGAGAGCCTTAGGTCTCCCCTGGGGGCGAGGCCTGTTGCTACGCAGGACGGAGGTTGGTCGTAGCCGGAGGAGCGGCACGGTTTGGCGGCGGCGGTCCCTAGGATCGCCCGCCGCCGGAAAAGCCCGGTATGGGGGGTTTTTGGAAAAATTCCCGTACCCACCATCTTTTGAGGACCGGCGACTCGATCCATGTGTTCTTCCAACCCCTTCCCTAGTCGGTACCCGGTTATCGATAGGCTGCCTCAGGCAGTGTGCCTAGGGTTATCGTAACGGCACACTGCTCGTAAAGGCGGCCCCCTAACAACGTAAACCACTAGGGGAGGGCACGGACGGCCACAACGCGATCAGATAGGTGTTGGAAAAAGACGGGACAAGGACATGGGACAGGAGAAAATCTGGCTCGGGGGCAGGAGAGCCAGCCGGACACCGTCTGCAGCCTAGTTCTTTTCTCTTCTCAGCCCCCGAAGGAGGAGAGAAGACTAGGCTAGGTGGCGAGCTGTGTCGAGAAGAGCGGTTAATACCTCGGGCGGGGTTGAGCACGGATCGAGGCGGGACCGACGACGACCTATGCGAGGGGGGTTTTTCACCTGCCTTTCCCCCCAAGCTCCAGCACGACCGGAGTCGCACAAGAGCCGAGGTCAGGCAGGTTCGCCTCGACCAGCTCAAGCTGAACAGCCTTGCTGATCGGCCACCCCGCAGCGGCTGGAGCAGGCCGCGTATCGTGGAGACTAGCGACATTTTTTACTTCATACGGTATCCAAAAAAATACGTACAGATCAGAAAATAATAAATACCTGGATACGGGTATGTTTTAGACGGTATCGTTACTGCCATTGGAGAGGTTGGGATTAGTGGTTCACGGTCTACCTCACGCTTCAAAGTCCAGCTAGGCATAGCATAATGGGGGGTCAGAGACTCCAACCGGTTTTACTGGTATTGGAGTGTTTAATTTCAATTTCAATTTCATGAAGATCAACTCCTTTTGACAAGAACTCTATACGATACGTGCATTTCCTCGCCATTCCTACGGAGGGCTTGCGCCCGTCGGCGGCGCAGGAGGCCCCGGAGGGGGTGTGCTCGCAAGCCCGTTGTTACTCACCCCCACCTCCTCGTGACGGGCGGTGGCAATTACGTAGCCGTGTCAAGCATGGCATTGTAGGAGGCTATGTGGGTTGAACCGACTGTTGCGAGCCACGTTATCATTAACTCTCGGGAAACTTTGTACGGAGGGCGTTTAAAATATTATTTGTGTACCTCTTATAACAACGCCATGACTACACCACGATATTCCGCGCGGCCCATCCGATATGTTTTTTCAACATTTGAAATGCCTCAAATACTCTCTTGTTCTAGGAACGGGACCTTTGCGCGTGGACTATGTGGTGGCAAGGAGGGTACGGGTAGACCAACGCAAAAACGAAGGCCTTGGCCTTGGCGTTGGGCTACCTGAAAGCAGCGCCGGAGAAGGGTGCTCGGTAGACGTCGGCCGGTGTTGCTCACGTCGAGCCGTCCCGGGGTAGAGCGATATGCCAACAACATATGAGGACATCCGCGGCCGGAGGGGCGACTTGCTAAGTATGGCCGGGGCGGTCATCGGACTAGCCGCTGCCGACAATTACCGCACGATGTGCTTTTGTGAATATTCCATGTCCTGCGTTCCGCCACATACCCATCGTGCCCCACACCCCTCTCTTATATCAACCGACGATTAAGGAGACTGTCCTACTTGAAAGGCCGTCACAGAGTGCATCGCCCCAATCAGCGCGGGGGTATGCATATGAGCCAAACCCCCCATTAATGGACGCGCGCGAGGCGGTCAAAAGAGGGGGGTGGGTGGATGGGAGGGGCACTTGCTAAAAGATGCGGGTACCCGGACACAAGACAAAAATAGCAGGAAAATCATGGGGGGGGGGGGGGGGGGGGGGGGGGGGATAGAATGGCGCATAGGCATGAGCGCAAGCTATTCCTTTTTGTAGATCTAGATGTCCCCCACATACCCTCGATCGAAGTGATGGGAGACATGGGCTAGTAAGAACGCCGTACCGGGAGGAGCGACGAAGACCTCGGACAGGGGTCATCGGAGCGGCGGTAACGGGCCGCGGTCGTGAAGGGTTAGAGCGGTATGCATCTTGTATTTTAGATTTCAGTGGCTTAGATCTTCTTTTCTGATTTACATTCTTGGTACTCCTGTTATTCCTACAAAAACGGAGGGGATAGATAAGGAGAACCCTTGCCATAAACTAGTTTAATAATACCTAGATGGTGGTATAGACGCCCGTGGACGGCAGCCGGAATACCGGCACTTGTTGTAAATGGTTTCATCACATTTCATATGATGAAGGGTTGGCCATATTGGATCGATCAACCGTCGAGTTGGATCGGTGGTCAATCTTTTAAGACATCTAACATCTCCATAGTGTCAATCGATTAGCGCGAAAGTGGGGGGTATATAGCTGAGACGAGTAATTTACTAAAAATAATTTTTTTGTAAATTAATAGTATTTTACCATTAATTAATACCTGTTATATTTAAAATTACGCATGTGTTAAGCACATATGCGGTGCAATAGATTGTTGGAGTGTGTAAAATGCTTCATCAAATTTGCAGAACATAGATGGGGCCACGGGGAATAGTTACATTGCACCCTACTGCACTCCTACATCACTCTAGAGCGATAACTCCATCAACATCAGCTTGGGGGACGGTGGCGGCTGGGGTTGCCGGCTGGGCACCCTGCTCCGCCTCCCTATCTACAGTCTCCATGGCATCAACTAGCGCATCCTCTACCATGTCAAGCACATCCTTATCATAATTTTCAAGCAGACGTAAGTTTACATAGCAATACAACAACTTGACAACATTCTCATGCTTAAGAGATGCACGGCCCTTACTAGCCACGCGCTTATGAACAGAGTTCATGCGCTCCACAGGGCACGCTGTGGGGGAGCAGGAGAGCACACGGAGGGCGATATGCTTCATGCGCGACTTTATGGGTATGTTGTTAGTCCACCACAAGAGGGCGCATCCTGATGAATGGCACCTCATGCTTGCCATTTGAGTGTGGGAGGGGTCACGCCCTTGGTGCTCAGCCCGCCAGGTAGACAACACGCGAGCATAACGCTCCTTGGCCTCAGCCATAGCCTCCTGGCGAGCCTCAGTGAAGATACCAACACCAGCGATGTACTCGTTGAACTCATGCATTGTAGCATCCATCTCCGCAGGAGATGAGCAGTACTTCCCAAGGATGGTGCGCACATGGTGCCGGGTTGAAGCATTCAATGTTTGCCCGGCCTCAGCCATGAAGGGGTCAAGAAGAAAAGCAACCTCATGGATGGGATGGAAAAGGGCAACCAGCCGGTCCTCTCCCTTCCAGCGCCTAAGAAATGTAGTGTTCGCTGACTGCTTCAAGTTCTTCACACTGTCAGGATCCAGAGCGGAGCAGTCCCACTGATGCAGGTCCTTCATGAGGCCGGTGAACAACTCCCACACAAACGACATGCGGGTGTTGTCGCCCTCGATGAAGCGAATTGAGTCCTCAAGGGGTGACAAAAGAGCATGTGCCGCCTGAAGTTGGTCTCAAAAGCGCATGTTTCCAATGAGCTCACGGAAGCGCTGGATATGGGCGACACGCGTGCCATTCTTGTTGATGGTAGCCTCCTTGTACTCTGCCTCGTGATTCTTGTCAGGCAACTCCCGGAGGTTCATGCAGTTATCGAGGACACTGCGGAGCATTAGAGCTGCGTAGGGAAAGCAAGTGTCCGGCAGGGTGCGAAGGCCAATGCCAGTGGGGCCCTTGAAGCGGAGGCACATTTGGCGCATGCGTTCGTGAGATGTGACAAAAACCACAATGAAAATGGCATCGTCAATGACTTGGTCCAACCTCTTGGCGTAGTCTTCACGGAGCAGATCTAGCAAGTGCGCGACACAACCATAGCATAGCAGAAGGGGGAATGCAATCTCTAGGCTGTGCAGGGCATTCCTCATGTAACCCACGTTGTCACTCACCACTGCCGACCATGTGGACTCCTTGCTGCCTGGCACAATGCCATCACGGGTGAGCTGCGACTTGAAGTGCTCAACATAGAAGTTGGCGTCCTCACGCTCCTCGCCCACAGCTACTGAGGTCAGGAAGGCGACTTGATTGCCACGTGGCTGCGTGAAGTTGACAACCTTCGCCCCCGCCTCTGTTTTGAAGCCATCTCCACCAAGGGTGTCAAACTTGGTCACGGCGCTTTTGTTGAAGCCCACTTAAATGCGGGCTTTCGCATTGTCATAAAGATCGTTCAGGCCGGTTCTAGAGAACCATCAGCGCGTATGCAAAAAGCGCACAAATGCTGGGCGCAGTGACATAAGAAGTTGTATGAAGAACGGGTTTTCAACCAAGTTAAACGACAGGCCACAGCCAACAAGGAAAAGGCAGATAGCAGCGTTGATCAGTTCAGCTTGACCCTTGGTGCAGGTGTCCATAAAAGTCAGGGTGCTTGGGCGTGACGACCGCTCCTGTGGTGGGTTATCGGAAGCATGAGCATGGTGCACGGTTTGCACACTAGTTGTGCCGCTGCCACGTGTGCCACTAGAGTGTTGCTGATGAATAACGTCGGCGATGACAGGTTGCTGAACGACGACAGAGTTGACGCCACCCTTGCGCGCAGCTTTCGCCACTTGGCCAGGGTGTTGGGCTGCGAGAGCATCCCTCTTGTCCTGCGCAACAGCAATATCTCGTAGCTTAAAAAGGCGTGCCTAATAACGTTTCGTCGAACTTATAGTTGAGTGATATGCAGAATTAAAGGCAACTACCTTTGGGATATCCTTGCAGTTGCACAGGAGGTGCTCGACAAACTTCGTAGGGTTGTTGACAGCATCTTTGAAAAACTGAGTGTAGGGGCAATTGCCATAGCCGCACTGCCAGCCCTTTACTGTCACCACTGTCACGTTGGCTTGCCCCCCATCGCCCTTCTCGACGTGCTCCTCCTCCTTGGTTGCCTTGGCGATGTGCCCATCAGCCTCGAGGCTGTTGGGCTTCCGCCCTCGCTTGGTGCTTGATGGCATGGCGTTTCCGATTGGAGGGGAATAGGCGGGGAATCCGGAGATTGAGAGCGACTGCTCGCGACACGGCGCTGTTCTACATTCTCGTGGCTGCGGGCCTTCGGGATAACTATCCGTACAATTAACGTCACCCGTCGTAGCATCAGATGCGCCGGTTCCGCCGCTGCCCGGCGCGCGCCCGGGGCCCTCCGCGGAATAATTACTTACCCCCCAAACTTTAATTAATAGTATTTTACTATTAATTAATACCCCCCAAACAATTCTTACCGGTAAGCTCTCAGCTATATATAGGGAGGTATAGGCGAAGCGACGCTGTTCAAGCTCTCGCTTATACGATGCATAAAGAAAAAAATCGTACATATCCTGAGTCAAGTGTCATAAATGTGTTTGAACGAGAAAACATGTCATGGACGCTTAGATGCCTTAGCTCGGTCAACTTTTGTCGCATATACATGTCGGTTGACAGCAAGCATGTACCACATTCACATGACTTTGCTTTTTCGACCCGATTGATTCGTCAGCCTTGTACGGCACCATCCAATCGCGTGCAAGACTTCGACAAGGATGTCCTCTACTCAACATGACGATCAAGAACTTTCTTCGGAATGCTAGTGAGCGACGCCACGATTCCGATGCGATGCAAGCCCTTTCAGACGACGGGAATTACTTGATCAAGACCACATTTGTCCCGTCCGTGTTTCGAGTTGCTACGGAGGAAATTGGGAGGGGGGGTACGTGAGTCAAGCCCAGTGAGTCCTCGTGTGAGCTAGCCGATACTGCTCATGGCCGTGTTGAGGCCATCATGGAGATGGTCTCAATCGCCATTGGTACCCGTACTCTAGATGCTCCTCTAACGATGGACTTCTTGATGTCAAGTGGACCCCAAGGAGGTGCTCCATGTCGTTAACTGTCTTCAATAATGGCGTCTAGACTGTGTCGCAACGCAGCAAAAATGATGGACCAAATTGTATCCTCTTTGCTTCTGACTTTGGAGGCGCGAATTCGCTTTCCGATTCGTGATTAATTGTGCGGTACTACACCGCTATGGCTTTATGTTTCGTTTCCTCACCATGATGTCTATCGCCCGTACCTCGCTACCGCGGGTAGTGATTTACGATCTGCCGTGTTTAGTATTCGGGATTTCCCCGGAGATGCAATAGGCATGACTAAATTGATTGCATCACCACATGCCAACCCTCTGCCCCCGCGGAGCTTGGGGGGCTTAGCATACCGTCCCTTGTGCTAGATGACCCACCCGTTAAGCTTCATTCGACGCGACCCTTACCAACGTGATTACTGATTACGGGGTCGATAAACTAAGTCATGTGTACGGTACCATCTATCCGTCCGGAACTAAGATTTTTTCTACCTTTCCGCTCCTTTGATGTGCGGTGCTAATGCGCCCGTTCTACTCCATTTTCAGTCGTTCGCGTGGGTTCTCGGCGGATGCCGATCTAGCGATCATGGCCAATACCCTCGATGAAGATCTTTCGGATTATTTGGGCCCCGATAAACTGAAAATTGAAAATACTCACAACAACTATCGGCTAACGGGACTGGTTGGTTCCTCTCTTTCGGAAAATTCACATTCAACTTACGTGAAGGATTTGACCGAGCACTCCTCGACTAGGGACACCTAACGACACATCTATCGTCCAAAATGTGCCAATGTTCACCGGAGGTTATATAGCTATAATCAATCCGAGGTAATCGACCCCCCCACCGCCAAAGCAAAAACTATATACAACATATTTAGTACGAATATATAAGCACGTGTAACGCCACATATCTAAAATGCAAAATAATGTTATGTCGCTTTGTCCATGATGAGCAGAAAACATGTTGCCAAGATGCCAACAGATGTTTAATCACGATGAATCCGCATGTACCTTCTCCTAGTGGTTGGCGCTGCCAAGGGGGTGCCTTTTTTAAGCGCGGTGCGCCGTCGCGATATCCTTGAGCACACTGCGTGGCTGGGGTACCCTTGCCGATGATTGGTTACCGACTAGGGGAGGGGCTGGTCGAAAACAAGGATATAGTGGCAAGTCTCAAAAGATAGTGGGTACTACGGAAATTATAACCGAACCCCGCCATACCGGGGTTTTCCCGTGGCGGCCGATAATGAGGATCGTCGGGCCTTTGCCATGTCGATCCTCCGTCGCCGACTGGCCTCCGGCATTATCGTGCCGTACCTCGCCCTCATGGGAAGCTCCACCATCACATGGCTGCGCCGCGGCAGCGAGGGCCCTATGATGGCGCTCCTTCCAGGCTGTCTGCCACCAAATTCAACGCCCGCCTCCTCGCCGCCAAATACACGTGAGATACGGATCCCGCTCGACGAGTATGAGCTTATTCGAGGGATATCAAGCCCGAAAAGGTAATATATATCGGACGGCCCGAGCGGGAGATCTTGGCGTCGGTGCGCACGTACATAGTTTTCAAAAGCCCTCCGTACATAGCTTTCCTGAAATATTTTTACCCCTGTGGATCGTAGTTGCATGTTAACCCCGCCCGCCCCCCCTATCATGCCATGCATGGACAAATGGTCTACCAACGCCCACCATGAGGAGGTTGGGTTGAGTGCCAACGCTTGTCTCCGAGCGCACCCCCCGCCGGGGCCTCCACCGTTAAGCCGTCGGTTGGCGCCGGGCCATGATATTGAGCTTGCTATGTCCCATGCCGATGCTCCGTCGGCGATGGCCCCGCGTCCGACTTGCTTTAAAGTCCCGATTATCGATGCCCTTACTCGCTTGTGTGATACGAAATGTCATCTTTTTTAGCGTGGCATTTTGTGAGCTCTTAATAAGACTCGTATTTTCCCTTTTTTGCGTTCTGCGGCCCTTCTTCCTCGTATCATATGCGCATGGTTTCGAGTAGTGGCATTGGGGCTTTGGCCAACATGTTTTTCGATTCGCATGAGCCCGGTGTCCGTATTCCCTTCGGCTGCTATATGTTGGCAGCGCACCGGGTGTTTGGCCTCGCGTCGTAAGGCGCCTTTCATATCCGAAAGTATCCGCGGTGCAATGATGAGTCCCCGGGAGATCTTGGGGGCTCCGGCTGCTCCTCCACGACCTCGACTTCTACCATGTATGGGGAACAGACGCCGATTTCCATGCTCGTGAACCATACCCCCATTGCGGCGTCGCCCTTGCTCGTGGTGCACTGGTGCGTTGTCCGACTCCATTCTCGCCTCGATAATGGTTTTGACGAATTCATGGTGGGGCTATTTAAGGGCGTAAATTGCGTTTTGATGTTCGACGAGTTAGGTATATAGAGTATCACGGGATTGTCCCGGAGATATCGTGTTGATGGATTTTGCGGCTCCGCATATATGAGCACCTCCTCATTTTGGATATTAAGGTCATTGTATGGTGTGCGCACGGACTCTATTAGTCCGTATGTGAGAGTACTCTGCTCATGCTCCTTGGCATTCTTGCAAAGGGGTCCCAACAAGAAAAGCTTGATGCCGACGTCCGCACTTCGACCTTCCTTCGCACGTCGTATATGCAGTCTCTCCCCAACTATTACCCCGCCGTTGCCTTAGAAAATGGGGGGGGGGGGCGTTAGGTTGACTGATTGGCTACTACGGCGGTTGAGCGGATGAAGCTTTTGGCTATTCAATTGGCTTTTCCCGCGTTTCCCCAGCTTGAGTGCGGCGACCTCTCCCAATGTGCGGTCCGACAGATTTGCCCGTATTAAGGAGTTTGCTATTTTGGCGTTTTTGCGCCCCATGGGATATGAGACTGGCAGGTAAGCCCGCAACCGCACCCTCTACGGGCGGGGTTCTGCAGGCACGACTCATGAGATTAAAGGTTCAAAACGTTATTTGGCGTTATTCTATCAAGTACTTTTCCCTTCTGTAGGTTTCTTGGACATGTGCATATATCGGGTGTTCATGCATTGTTTCCGTGTAGATGTGCATGGCACATCTGGCTCCTATTTTCACGATGAACTGTAGGAGGGCAGTGCAGAGGGTGTTGCGTTGCATGTCTCTTTGCTTCGTTTAGATTTGTTTGATGCATTTTCTCGTTTCGTAATGGCGGTTTCAACTCCTTATTTCGCTATAAATGTTATTTCAACAGGATCAAGCTACGGATACCGGGTACTGTACGATTCTGGTACATACTGTTTTCGTACCATTACATTGGATGGATACCGCTGCGGGCGGTACCCGTAATGCTTGATGCGCCAACATGATATGATTACCCGCCGGTGAGCCATTTACGGATCTAGCTTAAAATGGTAGGAAAATGTGTGATTTTCTATGGAGTGCAGCATGCAATCAAGCATGATTTGATACCGCAACTCACTTGTTCAATAAGCTGAAGTACCAATGAGTGTACTCACACGGGCATTGGCTAGTGTAATGAGGTAGTCCAAACACGGGCATTGGCTAATGAAAAGGAAGGAATCTAGGTGGCAAGTAATGTTCCCCTGTCGTTAACAATCTCAAGGTCTACAACATTATCGGCCACTTCACAATAAGTACTCCAAGTACGACTCTTGCTCCATTCAGCTCGTGCTCGTAGTATTGTCTCCCTTCTCTTCAACCCCCGCACGTGCTCACCACGCTCCACGTTCTAAATCGCCGGGGAGATTTTAGGGGGTTGTAGTTTCAGGGAGTAAATATGGTGTGGCGTTCCGCCGGGGTGACGCAACCTCCAAGCGAGGACGTATATTGATCCCTCGCTAAATCCGCAAGACAAGGGTATCGTTGTTGTTCGCGCTATCGCATCCACACAAAAGGGGACAATCGCCGAGCGTTAGCTGCCTCGAAATAGTCCAATCGTTCAACATGGCGTGGGGGGAGGAGGGGGGGAGAGGCAAGATTGCTAGTCAGTGTAACTCGAGAGAGAATGACGACTGACCCACATGTCGCTCCCTTAAAACCTGGTACTATGCGCCTAGAAAACCGGATTTCTCTATCGCTCCGTTCCAATGCAAGTCTAGTACAAGTTTGTACTGTTTACATTCATCGCAGTCCGAAAATTCCATGTTTTCAATGCATTGCACCATGCAATCATGCATGACCTTATACGATAACTCACTTGTTAGGTAAGCCCAAAGTTTGATGACCGAGAGTTTAGCAAGATTGGCGGGGCAAGAGATCGTGTGCGACTCCTAGCGCGTCTAATTATATTTTGTCGTGCATGTAACCGGAAAGGGTCCAAAGTAAGGCTCGTCATAGCCGTAGGGGTTAAGCACGTCGGACACCCGTGGTCCTACACTTATCAATAACTCTGCGTTAATTACTTTGCACAACCGCAGCATGTGTTAGAAAAAATGCGTCAATCATATCACACAAGGAAAGTAGCTAAACATGGCACGAGGGCCACGTGCATGAGAGGCGTTTAATTGTACGGGGTAGCCTAGATCGCAACTCTACATGATGATACATTCTCATCTACGCCTGAGCTTCTTCGGACGCCGCGTCACAACGGTCTGGCTCTACCATATAATACGAACATGAAGAGAAGTATGTATTCATAGTGCCATAAATTTACATCCCGCAGCGCATGCGCGGTGTTTAGAGATAACGTGGTGTCATGCCGTACGTCCTTGCTTACGCATGCCTTCCGAACTAAGCTCCATCTACACACTCGTGGCAATCTCGCCTTGCGTTCCTTATTCCGGCTGCATGAAAGGATCCTCTACTACTTTGTGTGTTGCCGCCAACGTGCGCTAGCTAGCGGGAAAACGTATGATCCCCGATTAGCGGTACACGGATCCCCGTCCGCCGTATGCGCGCCAACCGTACTTCCCGCCAAAGCGCCAGCCCGATTACGTGATACAATTAATTACCTTTTGGATTAGACGATGCCCCATTGAGTTTGGGGGTGACTTTCTCCTATGTCAACAAGAAGCCAAGAGGATAGGAGGGACGGAGGGGAGGGTGGGATTGACTTTCCAAGGTGAGCGGGCATGCCAGCGTGGCGATGAGTGCCGGCGCGCGGATTTCCATACGAGGACTCGCGCGCTCGGAAGTTCTTACAAACGTACCACGGCGTAGGCTTCGATCAGGCCCAGCGGGGTAGTGGGATGAAGGGGCTGTGACCCACAAAATAATAATTTCTTACAAGAAGAACCTCTTTAGACTCATCCGTGACTCCCTCCTCGAATATCGAAAGTACGTTGAAGTACTGTACTTTAATACACGTACAAAAGAGTATTGATGAAACCACAGCACATCTTTATCATTATTCTTCCGTTTTTATTAGAGGGATCCAACCCTCGGTGAGGAGCTCGCTCAATGAGGGGACGTGGTCGAGTCACGGCGATCTGCGCTCCGCTGCACACTGAGACCTCGTCCACGTGTCTGCGCCTCTACGGCCGATGAACCTTCTTGCTTTTATCGATTGCCCAGTCGATAGACGTCGCCTTTCTGCCCAACCTTCGCTGTTGGAAGCACTCCGGCTCTGACCTTTCGCAGGTGAACTTTGCAGCAATAGTATTATTTATGCGCAGGACTATTATGGGCTCCTCTCGAAGCGGAAAAACTTAAACACTCGACGTGTTGGCCGCCTCATTCGCAGCAACACCGCTGTCGGAATGTCAAACATGATCCCCCTCTCCTGAGATAGTCGGCGTGCGAATTTTGACGGCGGAGTCACGGAGAACGGCAGGCGGTCTGGAGGGCGAATATGGCGGCGTCTACTAGCACCCACCAGCCGTACATCGACCGTGTACGCAGTACACTTCGCGTGGCGCTCTGTTTGCAGCCTTTCCCGTCGCAGCAGGTGGAGCGGCAGTCCCGCCCGGAGGTGGAATTTCAGGGGGACCCGGAGTTACTGCTGGATCCGGTCCTCATTACCCGTAGCCCCGCAGAGAGGTGCTTCGTCGAGGGCAGCATAAACTCCGTACGCGTCAGTCTCGCGGTGAAGCAGACGGACCAGCTGGACGAGATCATCACTCGCATGCTCATGCGATTCTTAATGCAACGCGCGGACCAGTTTGGCATCCTCCGACGTGTGCCTGTCAAGGGGTAAGTTCTGCACTTAGTCATCCTCCCCTTTGCTCCCGCCCTCGCCCAGTTCCGCAACTACATCACTACGAGTCGTCCCTTGCGCTGACCGGCTAGCGACACCGCGCAGGTACGACGTGAGTTTCCTCATAACCGATGCTCATCTCGAGAGCAGGTCCAGCGAGAAAGTTGTCGACTTCATCTGCGATTTCATTCAGGCGATTGACGCGGAGGTAAGTGAACTCAAACTGAGCGTCAACGCGCGTGCGCGAGCTCTAGCGCAGGAGGTGTTCAAGTCGTTGGCGGCGTAGGCGGGCTGCTGCAACGGCGCTGTGTCATAAATGCACTTACACAGTATCGATACCAAAAAAATAATCCTGAAATCCTCATATCATCTTCACTCTTCGTGATGTGCAGCGAGTCCAGAGACAAACATCAGCCCACAACCAAACCAACGGTTGCGTGCTCGTCTGAATGAAACCATTATACTTACAATTTTCCCTAATATCATCTAAATCCAACGCACCGAATCAGCTCCTCAGTCCTTGAGGCCATGGCAGGCGTACTTCATACATCCACAGGGGCGGCAATGGGTCTCACGAGCGCCGCAACTGAGCATGCACTGACTGGCTAGCAGAACACGTGAATGACGGGCGTGCTCATGCTGTCATTGCAAAGACAACTATATACAAACAACCAACCTACCATTCTTGAGAGAATGACATATGTAGAACGCACGGCAGCCTGTTTGGCTGTTTGCGGTCACGCGTACCATTCACGATGGGCTGATATGCGCCAGGAACTCGCTCAGCCTACCTACCAACACTACTTTCCTACCAGTCGGGCACAGTCCCAGATCCCGCAGCTGATCCTTCAGCTCGCGGACGGTCATGTCAGACAGAATTTGCCCACTGGGCGTCACAATCTCGATCTCCTCCATCTCCAGCATCGGCGCGGTTTCCACCGCAGTTTCCCTCTCCACTGCTGCCGGTTTCGTTGGCGGTGGCGCCATGGCTTCGACAACCCTGTGCTCCACGCTCACGTCTCCCGCCTCCCACGCATCTTGCACCGCCATCCAATCCGCATCGGATGCCACATTCAGAACATTGTTAGGCCCCTCCTGCCACTTCACGTTCTCCCCTTCTCATACCCCGAACTCTTCATAATAGCGTACTTGTACTCCACCTTCCCTCTGCACCATACACCCCCAACAAACACAACCGCTGTTAATGGAGCATATGTCACCATTTGGCGTCACGAATGAGGCAGAAAAGAAGTGGCAAGGAGAGTTTACCCCTGGGGGACCTTGATGGATGCGTTCCATACATGGCCTTCAGACCAATTCATCTTGCATGCGCCCGAAAGGGTCCAGGTGCCCAGGGCGGGTGCAGAGCCCACCAGATACATCTTCCGCCCGAACGCGACTTCCCGTTTGATGCGGAAATCGACGTTCACCATAGTTTCAGCTGTCGACGACGCTGCCTCATCATCACGCGCTGCCAATACCGTAGTAGTAGTAGTATCGACCTCGTTCAGCGGCTCAGCCATCACCTCGTGCTCCCCGCCGTTCGTCATCCAACTGTCAGTCACCACCACCTGCGCACCGCCGTCCTCTGCACGCACTCTCAGGTTGTCGCCCTTCTGCCACTCCTTCCCCCCTTTTGACCCCCCCTTCACTTCGACTATCACGTACTTGTACTCGACCTCCTCCCTGCATCAGGGGAGCATAACAATTTCTCAGCGTGTGAACGCCGGAAGTATCGCTCTGATGAAAAGCACTAAATTTAGATGACATCGAGAATGATTTGATTGCACGTCGAAATTGATGATTTAGGAAGACGACAAAGTAAGCTAGTTGATGTTCACGGGAGAATTCGTAGTTGTGCGTTTAGGGGATCGCGGATGGATCACCCGACAGGCAGCTCGACTGTACTCTGCCACACATCGCCCGCCGTCCGCTTCATTTGCTTCGCGTCGTCTGGGCTCCAGGCGCCAAGTTCCTCGCAGCTGCCGACCAAAAACGCGGCCTTTCCGTTCGGCACTTTCAGCGGAAGGTGAAACTCAACCGGCACCGCGGAGCGCTTGCCGGGGGCTGATGCGGCACTCACGACAAGCATCGGTCGTCGAGCGTACAATCCATTGCATCTGAAGGAGGCTCGGAATCCAGCGTGGGAGGCTCGCAAGGGGTAGTGGCACGTACTACGCGTCCCCATGTTTCGAACCTAATCGACGCCTCGACGGCACAACTTTTCGGAACGCGTTCGTTCTGATAACGAAGGAAAAAAACTCGTTGTCGCTTGTCACCCTGCGCGCCGCGATCACAAGTAAGAAAAAAGGCGCTATAAAAAAATAGCTGTACGTTGAGCTGCCTGCAAACGTGTGGCGTCCTTAAAGCGAGCAGGCGCAGCAATGAGCGACCAGCCGACCAGGCGGCGTTTTTTTACGGCTTTCCGAACGCTGTCACCAGCCCTGCTAGCTGACACTCGTGAAAACCGAATACAATGTATGGCATAGCGTCTCTCGACCTCACAGTTTCCTTACGACGTTGAGCCTGCGCTATTCTGCCTCACTACGCGGAACGAAAAAGTAATTGTCATTGCTTTCGGGGACTTCAGTGCGGGTATGTAAACTGTCACATAACTCACATAGGTCCGGAGCATAGCACCGCGCGCGTACTGAGGAAATGCGCGAGGCGAGACGCTTTCTAAAATAAAAAACACGTACTCGCTCATCGCCTTGCATCAGGGTGGGTAGCTACTTACTTTTCTAGAAAGAATGAAGTTTTAAAACCTCCGAGTGAAGCTCCCGCCACCCAAACGGCTAGTAACACACTCGTTGAAACAGTCTTGCCTGTCGACAGTCAGGTAGACTATACGAGTTTGCGGAGCACGCCAGCAGGCACGAACGCCGCCCCGCCCCGCCACCCCTCTCAGCCCGTCAGGCCCGGATCGTCAGAGCGCGTGGCGGACTCGCCTACAGCACAAACATTAAATAGTACATCCAGAGTGACATGATTACTGCAGTACGTTTGGTCTGCGGCGATACATATGTACAGTAGTCAGATTGGTTTTAAATCTAGAGGTTTGCAAAACTTACTTACATATGTGACAGAACGCAAACCTGAACGGTAAAGCGTTACTGTAAAAGCGGCGCGTCTCACCCAGTCCTCGAGGTGACCCTCGAGGACTGAGGAAACGCCTAGCGCAACGCCCCATGCCCTGCCCCCAGCAGCACTAGCTAGCGGCAGCCCCTTAAGCCGGTGCAACCCCCGAGCACTGGCACTCTCTGCTTTGCGCTCGCCCATCTGGCTCGCGCAATTGCAGTCTCGACTCTCGTAGTCGAGCAGGGTGTCAGTTTTACATCGCCTCATGCGCACTCGAGCGTCACGAGACACTTCCCCCCGTTCTAAGTCGCCGTCTAACATCATGCAGCCTGAGCCGTCGTCCTCCGCCCCCGGAGTCGACCCCCTCCCCTCTGTAATCGAACAGCGTACCTCCGAACAGATTCAAAGCGCGGTTTCGGCCCTCGAACTCCGATTAGCTGAGCAGATTCAGGCGTCTAACACCGCCTTACTAGCCCAGCTCGAACGTTTAACAAGCCCGACCGAGCTTCCGAATCAACAGCAGTCCATTCCCCATGACGCGACCATTGCGACTGAGGGTGGCAAGGCAGCCCCTGAGCAGCCTATCGACCTGCTGAACGACGACTCCGAGCTCCACGAGCCCGAATTCGTCGATTTTGCCTCCTACGGTAAAATCATTCCGGCCGGTTTGGAGCGACCCCCTCGCGACATCGACGAACCTCGTCTGTGGACGCTAACGGACGACACGGCCCGCTTCCTCAACGACCGGAAATCTCAAGCGGGGTACGACGAGTACCTCCACCTCGGGTGCTATGCCTTCTTCGACAGCTGCGCCAACGCGGCAATCAGCGAGGCTTTGGACACGCTGTCAACCGGACCTCCTCTACCGGCGGAGCAGGCAGCGGCCGTTGCCCTCATCCGAGCGGGTCATCGCACCCACACAGCGACGGAGGAGGCCGCCCGTACTCGACTGGGCTTCCTCCGCCTCACCAAGGGCGGACAAACGAGCTCGGATTCGGACCGAGTGTTCGCAGAACTTGCCCACGAGCGTTTCTGCCGCCCACGCCCTACCGCGGTCTCGAGCGCACTGGACGAGCTACGCCAAGCGTTCGTCGATCGGACCCTCGAAGTCAGCCTACATGCCGCCAGCAAAGCAGCTGCTGGAGCAGCGTTCGCCCGAGTCACGCCGGACAAGCCGCCCGGACAAGACGCCAAGGCCAAGAAGGCAGCCGCCGACAAGCGCAAGGCCGCAGCAGCAGCAGCAGCAGCTGCAGCGTCCGGGACAAAACCCATCGACGGAGCGAAGACCACCAAAAAATGATGGTGTGACCCGCCGCTCCGATTCCTGCTCCCCGTCCTCCAACTACATGCGTCACCGCGTGCGGCTAAGATGGCGGGAGTGGGAGCATATCGGCGCGAGCGGTCAAGTCGTGAACTGGATCCGCCATGGCGTGCGGGTCAAGTTCAAAAACGGCCTACGTCCCCGACCTTTCAACCACGGTGTCTCCATGAAGGACGCCACTCAACCTCAACTCGACTTCCTAGCTACGGAGCTTCCACGCTTCGAGGCCTGCGGAGCCTGGGAGCGCGCCTCCAACCCTCGCTACGTCTCCCGAATGTTCCTCGTCCCGAAACCCGGTATAAACAAGTGGCGGCTTATCATCGACCTCCGCGAACTCAACAGCTACTGCGCGGAGTTCAAGATGTCGTGCGAGACCCTCAAGCACTTACGCCACTTGTCCCGCCCAGGCGACTACTTCGTCTCCCTCGACCTGGCGGACGGCTACTACACGCCCGGCATTCGGGAAGAAGACCGCGACTTTTTCACGGTCAACTACCGCGGCGAGCTGTGGCGCCTCGCATGCCTACCAATGGGCTGGTCGGGTTCGGCTTACTATTTTTGCAAGCTAACCCAGGTGTTCACAAACTACTTGCGTCAAGCGCCTACCCCGGTGACCGCCGGCCCCGAGACGCCATACAAACCGTCACGACGTTTCCTCCGCAACGTCCGATGGCGCGGAGTACGACTGCTACCTTACATGGACGACTTCCTGTTCATGGCCAGTTCGTACGACGCAGCTCTACTACTACGCGACCGCATCGAGACCCTCCTCAACCGGCTAGGCTTCCAGCGCAATCCCGACAAAGGCTTGTGGCAGCCCACCCAAGTGGGCACTCACCTCGGCATGACAGTCGACCTCCTCAAAGGCGAATTCCGAGCCCCGATCGACAAGCTACAAGCCCTCGCGAACCAAGCTTCAGCGTTACTCGGCCGCGCAGCTACTTCCGCTCGGTGGCTACCCGCCAGACAACTCGCAGCGTTTGCTGGCAAGGCACAGTTCCTCTACCTCGCCATCGCACCAGCCCGTTTCTTTCTGCGCGAACTACACTGCGTGCTGGCTACGCGAACTGGATGGGGCGGACGTGTACGGATGACACATCAATTACGCCGCGACCTCGAGTGGTGGCGCACTGTGCCCAACCAACACAACGGCCGCTCCATCTACAAACCGATCGAGACCGCGTACCTACACGCCGACTCAAGTGGTTACGGGTGGGGCGCCGTCCTAAACGACAACCCTGCCTACCAAGCCCGCGGATTTTGGTACGACGACGACCGCCGGCAACACATCACCTGGAAGGAACTCCGCGCCGTTCGTCTCGCGATCGAGTCCTTTTTGCCACAACTCCGAGGCCGACACGTCCTACTACACGAGGACAACACAGCCGTCGTGGCCACGCTCTCCAAGTTGACTACGCGCTCACCGGTCATGATGACCGAATTGCGCAGGCTCTGGCACTTACTCGACGTCAACGACATCCGCATCCGGCCCCGCTACATCCGATCAGCGGCGAACATCTGGGCCGACAGCTTAAGCCGAGAGCTCGACCGCGACGACTGGCAGCTCAACCCTCGAATATTCGACTACCTTCAGTCAACGTGGGGACCACACTCCATCGACCGCTTCGCGTCAATGGAAAACGCTCAACTCCCACGTTTCAACGCCCGATGGCGCGACCCCAAATGCGAGGACGTCGACTGTCTACACCTCCCGGACACCGCATGGCAACGAGAGATAAACTACTGCAACCCCCCGTGGTCAGCCCTTCCCGACCTCTGTGCAAAACTACGCCAATCAGGAGCAGCGGCTACCGTCATCGCCCCGTACTGGCCTCACGCACCGTGGTTTCAAGAACTCCACAACTCAGCCGTCGAGACTATTCACTACCCCTCGTCGCGAGATCTGTTCTTTCCCGGTCGGCTAGGCTCACGCGAGGGGGTCGGACGACCAGGATGGAGCGTCGTGGCTTTTCGACTGCCACGCCGGCCTGGCTCCACACTCGCAGAGGCGCAATAGGACGCACGCTACGGACTGCAAACGCCAGCCTCACAGACCTACGCGCAATGGTTACGCAAGCGAACAAGCCCACAAAGCCTGCCCGCTACACCTTACGGACACCCGACGCACACGCACCGTGGACTGCTAGCATGACTACCGGACTGAAAAACCTGTTGGGCACCGACCTCGTCGGTACCACTGCGCTACACCTGTTAAGCAGCTCCTTGGCCCCGACCACGTACGCCAACTACGACAGCGGCTTGCGTCAGTTTGCCGCGTTCTGCCACGAGGAAGATATTCACCCGCTACAGGCTACTACTCAATCGGTCGTTCGCTACACGGCCTGGTTGGGATTGCAAGGTACTGTCGCTGCCGCATCGCTACAACAGTACTACTCGGCGATCAACAAGTTTTTCCGCGACCACCAACAGCAGCCTATCGCCGTCGGCGAACTCTTGGCCGACGCTCGTCGGGGACTCGAGATGCAACAGCAACGACTACATGCGGCGGACTCGCGCCTACCGTTACCAGCTCCGCTCGCCCTCTCGCTACTCACCGCGGCCGCTACGCTCAGTACGCACCTCCAGTGGACTCCTACTTCCCGCCACCTCATCGCTCGTTTTCGAGCGCTGCTGACAGTTTGCACTACATATGCGTTCTTCTGCCGGGCCGAGTCGGGAGTAAGGTGTTTATCAGGCGACCTTGTCGTCGACCGACCTTCGCAGAAAATCTGGCTTTTCATACGCAAAGCTAAGGGCGATCAGAGACGCAGCGCGGCCGACAAGCCTATCCTTGCCATCCCAACTACTGCCAATCCGGTGCTGGCCGACCTCCTGGAATATTATTGCACTCAGCGGACCGCCTACTGCAAGACATTCTACAACAGCTCCCCTCCCGCCGCACTATGGAGCTTCGTACCTTACGAAAACTCCAGCGACTGGCAAGCAGCTGCGACTCTCTCCGCCTGGCTCCGCGACGCATGCGACGCCATCGGCGCCACACCTCCGAGCGGATTTAAATGGACATCGCACAGCCTCCGTAAAGGGGCGGCCTCCGCCGCTAGTTGCATCGGGACCCCACTCCACGTCGTCAAATACATGGGTGGTTGGGCCAAGAACAGTTCTGTCACAGAAGGGAAATATATCGACCCTACCATGACCCCATCCCCAGCGGCTTGGCAGTACTTCGGCTGGCTCGTCCCCGCTAAACCGCTTCATCAAGACTAGGCTGCGCTAAACCTCCGGTTTATTACATACTGGCAA
Organism: Tetraselmis chui; assembly: GCA_026401115.1. Classification (NCBI taxonomy): domain Eukaryota; kingdom Viridiplantae; phylum Chlorophyta; class Chlorodendrophyceae; order Chlorodendrales; family Chlorodendraceae; genus Tetraselmis; species Tetraselmis chui. The sequence continues at coordinate 287,216 of JAPMLY010000128.1, forward strand.
AACGTGCCCTCGGGTAAATAGTCAGATTGGTTTTAAATCTAGAGGTTTGCAAAACTTACTTACATATGTGACAGAACGCAAACCTGAACGGTAAAGCGTTACTGTAAAAGCGGCGCGTCTCACCCAGTCCTCGAGGTGACCCTCGAGGACTGAGGAAACGCCTAGCGCAACGCCCCATGCCCTGCCCCCAGCAGCACTAGCTAGCGGCAGCCCCTTAAGCCGGTGCAACCCCCGAGCACTGGCACTCTCTGCTTTGCGCTCGCCCATCTGGCTCGCGCAACCCACCCACCCATCCCATAATTAACGCTAATCTTCCCCCAGGCCAGGCCTGTGGTGGTCTTTTGGCCAAATTGTAAGCAAGCTGACATCTTTGGCAAAACGTGCCCTCGGGTAAATATATGTAATTGTCTGTCAACAGTCGCGCACGGTCTATCTGTACATAAGCAGAGTAAGACGAGCACTTATGAGCTCTTGGCGAATTAGATCATACAGACTAACATCTCATCTTTCGCGGATGGTGGCAAAGTTCACCAAAGAACCGGCCTTATACCGGATCATACAGACCCTATAATTGAAACACAAATTTGTCCGTAGTACGGGTATTAAGTAAATGAACTCGAAAGCACTGATGAAGGCAGTGAACGACAGAACGAGAGTGGTGTCCCTACTCTCGTGACTCAGAAATTCGTGGTCAGCGCCGGGCGCTGTCGTAGCAAAATATAGACTAGACATAAATTAGCGGGCCAGAAGCATTGCCGGGAATCTTATATATGCCGAGTCTGTTACAATTCTACGTGCTTGCTCTATACCTCTGTCCAAGCATGCGGGTTGTCACTAGGGGACTGTGACGAGTACATTCCTGCAACAGTACATTGCAGGACATTGTACAGGTACTCGTTACGGATACCAAATCGTGCTTTTCCACAGGATGGACGTATACTCGTGGGTACGTCGCTACTGCAATATTGTAATGGTGCTGATGCTACAGTACGACCAGTACCTCCCGGTACGTACAAATATGCGTAATTAATCTAACTAGCCAGATGACGCGCCAGAGCGAGGTCTTCGAAGCAGAAGGAGCCGCGTCGTGAAACCCAATGCTAGGCAGGCCGCGTCTCGAGGCGGATGACGACGGTTAGACAGCCCTAACGCCTGACACGTAAGCGTAGCTTGCAGGCGTGATTAGTCTGGGCTGAAACATATTTAAGCCCAGTGCAGTAGAGGGAGGTGACAAGACCTTTTAACAATTCCTTTGTTCACTTACAACATCTACTGCCTAAGTACAGCAGTGAAACATTTTTCACCATTTCCTCTCGACAACATCGTTTTGCCATCTTGCAACAACAGAACCTGACAGACTAGAACAGATTTGTGCTAGCGTTTAGCTTTCAGAGGCTAACCGCCACACTGGTTTCGGAGCTCTTTGGTCGACGCACGCTTTCGTTGCTCGTTGATCTGCTCGACGTTGTTTGATTGAGTTGAGATGGCTTCTCTAGGAGCTGGACATTACGTGGTGTTGGTAATTCACGTTGGAGGAACTAAACCGTCGGACTTGAAATTGGTGTTTCAGCGTGAGCCTCGTTCTGGTAAAACTTGGTTCCTAGCTGGCTCTGTCTTGCCTAACGAAGAGCCTGTCGACGCTGCTATTCGCGAGTTACACGAGGAGACCGGTCTTGTTTTGACACCGGATGATTTGACGCTGTTAAGTGGTGAACCTGTTGTTGTTACGCTACCTCAAGGACGACAACTTGTCTACGTGTACTCGGCGTCTATTCCTATCCTGTTGGCTACGAACAACTTACGAACACCTGCTCAGGTCGAGCAGGCTGTTTTAGCACAGTCGACAGTTAATCCGGATGGCACTTACGTCGTCCCGGAAACCATCAACATCGACGGTCTGACACTTACGCCCGCACAGAAAGGACTACTTCGTGCCGAGAAGCACAAGAGTGAGTTACTTCACTTTGGTTACGTGACTCAATGGGAACTCTTTTTCCGTGCGATACGTCAACACGTTCCTGTCATGTTTGATGACACGTCTATCCCGAGACAGTTCCACATGTACTGCCGGTTTACAACGGTCGACTCTGGTTCCGTCTGGCTGCTGATTCGTGGACACATTAATCGACTGACTGGTGAGGGACCTACGGATTTACGAGTGGGAATGCCGATGCCTACCCGTAACTTGGCTGGACTATCTGTGACCCTTACGGAGACTCAGCGTAAAGCTGCAATTACTTCACCGTACCAGACTGGTCAGGTACCTCATGTACTGGAGGATTGGCTCGAAGCACAGCCTCAGCGTTTTGTAATGCTTGGGATTACGGCTGACTCGTACGACGCAGTGTTCTGGGTTACTTCACAGTTTGCTGGACACCTGGGTGGTTGGTGGTTGAACCGGAAAAATCAGCCCCCAATTCCATCTACGTACGACGAGCTTGTTACGGAGTTACGCAAGTCAATGTTTCTTCCGAACATCAAGGACGACGCAATTAACGCTTTGCTAAGCTTTACGCAGAGCAGCACGATGAGTTACGCGGTCTTCACTAAGCAATACAACGACTACTTACGTCGGTCTCGTCAACACCTGACAGCTGATGTACAGTGCGTACGCTTCATTAATGGCCTAGCGAACTCTACGCTCCAGCATCTGGCTAAGTCACACCGAGCTCAGAAGGGTTACCAGACTACGCTAGTGGAGCTGCAGAACTTTTTGAATGACGTTGTGACAGACTCGCCGGAACTCAGCAATACGAGGTCAGCTGCTGGACCATCTGCCCAGCCTTCACGCAAGCGCAACTTTGATGACCCTCTCGAGGAAGCCGCTAACGTCTGGAAACGTAATAAAGGTGGCCGTGGTCGTGGCCGCGGACGTGGACGTGGTGGTGGCAACAATGGTGGTCGTGGTGGCAACAATGGTGGACGTGGTCAGACATCTGGCCGCGAAGATTTTAACACACTCGCAAATGCGATGACAGCTGAGGAGCGTAAGCGACACATGGACGAGGGACTCTGCTTCAAGTGCCACAAGAAGGGACACCGTCTGTTCCAATGTCCGGAGTTCAAGGGCAAGGCACCGATGGACCCTAAGAAGCAATGATGGTGGCAAGGCTGTTCTACAAATGAACTGGAGCAACCGGCTACATCTACTGTTCATTCTGAGACACTGTTAGCGACAGAGGTCGTCGAAACACCTTCGGCACCTCCATCGACTACAGTCACGACACATGTAACGCTAATAGCAGGTCGTCGTCGTCAGACTCAGCAAAGACAGAGTCGTAAAACTGTAACCAGACGTTCAGTTGATTGGAAACTGGTTGACTCAGTCTTTGACCCTCTGCATGCACAATTCAACTTCACATTGGAGGGATATGCTGATGATGAAAGTCTTAACTCGCACAGTGACTTACCTCACTGTTCGTCGAGTGACTCGATTCTAGACAAAGATTTGTCAGGAGAACGGGTGTTCATCAACCCACCCTGGGAGTTAGCTGAGCAGATTGCGCAGCATTTTGAAGATTGTCGTCGAACATCTCCGACATCTACGATGGCTGTATTTGTACTACCGAAATGGGCAAAATTTTCTCATGTGACTAAACACTAGAAACTCTACCAAGAATTCCCAGCGAGAACACAGCTTTTTACTCGTCAGTCACTGGAGAACCCAGCGCAACAGGAGGTGGTTGCTCCAGCCCCTTGGCCTGTACAACTGTGGTTAGTCGACGCAGATTGTGCGTTTAACGACTCACCAGAACCTGCAGCACCTGATCAACCCGACTCGGTACCTGTACCTTCAGACAACGCGGAACCCTCCATCGCTACGCTGCGACAGTTTTCTTTGCCAGCTAAAGCTCTACTGACTGACCTCACGGAAGCTCGCCCGTTAATTCGAACTAAGCTGACTGTGAAAACTCCTGATGGCGGACACCAAATTTCTGGATTAGTGGACTGCGCTGCGACGCTTGATTTTGTGTCAGAGGACTTTGTACGACGCTTTGCTTTACAGATTCGGAAGTCTGCCAGTAAGACTCCAATTCGACTCGCTAACGGACAGCGAGTGACTTCTACGACAGTCTGTGACGTCACTTTTGAGCTGGCTCGACACGAATTTAACTCACGTCAGCCGATGAACAACCGACAGACTTTCACACTGGAGAGGAGCTAACTTCAGAACAACGTGACAACTTCCGGTCGTTACTCTTCGATGACTTCCCGGAGTTACTGCAACCAGTCGACTCTCCACCTGTAAGCCGACAGTGGGATCATCCCATTGAAACAGTTGGCCCAATGCGACGTCAACGTCTAAACAGATTGTCACCCGCAGAGCGCGCTGAGCTTAATCGACAGCTCAAAGACGCAGTGGAAGCTGGTCTGGTCCGTCCCAGCTACAGTGAGTTCGGCTCGCCAATTCTTTTTGTGCGGAAAGCTGATGGCTCGCTACGTCTGTGCATTGACTACCGTGGCCTTAATGAGGTTACGCGTAAAGATGCTTACCCGCTACCGCGTGTGGACGATACTCTGGACGAACTTAAGGACGCGAATTTTTACACACACCTCGACCTCGCTTCAGGATTCTGGCAAGTTCGAGTGCGTGATCATGACGTTCACAAGACGGCTTTTCAGACCCCTGATGGTTTAATGGAATGGGTCGCCATGCCGTTTGGGCTGTGCAACGCACCAGCTACATTTCAGAGGATGATGAACGACATTCTTCGCGACTTTTTACATAAGTTCGTGACAGTCTACCTGGATGATGTCTGCATTTTCAGTCGAACACTGGAGGAGCACATGGAGCACCTACGTCTAGTGTTGCAGCGATTCAAGGAGGAAGGGCTGAAATTACGCCTTAAGAAATGCTTCTTCGGATTACAGCAGATGGAATACTTGGGCTACACTGTGTCAGCCGGTAAAATTTCGGTTTCCACAAAGAAAGTCGAGGCCGTTGCAGACTGGCCAGTGCCCAAGACGCAAAAGGAGGTTCGCAGTTTCGTACAGTTCTGCAACTTCTATGCCAGATTCATACACCACTTTAGCGACCTTACGGCTCCATTGACGGACTTACTGCGGAAGTCCCAGCCACAGAAGGTTACGCTGACGCCTGCCTGTTTGGAAGCCTTCGAGACTCTCAAGTTACGGCTCATTTCCGCGCCATGCCTGATCCTTCCGGAGGTCGGCTCGGACGCGACGTTCACCGTGGCTACAGATGCTTCAACAGTGGGGATTGCAGCAGTCATGTTGCAAGACCAAGGAGGAGGTCTTCAACCAGTCTCTTACTGGGCGCGCAAGCTGAATCCAGCTGAGCGTGGTAACACTTACTCTGCGTACGACTTAGAAGCTTTGGCCGTATGCGAAGCTGTCAAGCATTGGAGGTGTTATCTTGAAGGCTGTTCTGAGTTCCTTGTCGTAACAAACCACGACACACTGCGACATCTGCTCAGGCAACCGAACAACAGGTTGAACAAGCGGCAAGCAAGATACCTGCGGGATTTGCAACCATTTGTGGGCTCGATGACACTTGCATATCGCAAGGGAGCTCTGAATGAAGCTGACCCGTTAAGCCGGCGTCCAGACTTCGTACCTCAGGCCACATTACCCTTATTTTGGGATGGCGAGGTTCCGCCAGATCGAGAATTACAACGGAAGTCCCAGCTGTTGTTTGAAGACGCATAGTTAAATTCACTTACTGTTGATGCGCTGCAGCTGAGCCCTGAGTTCGCTGATCTCATTCGCGAGGGGTTCTCACAAGATTCGTTTTATGGGGACGATGGTGAGTGGACAAGAGACAGTCGGATAGAAGCCAGAGACGGATACTTTTGGCGCCTCAATCGCCTCTGTATTCCACAAAACTCTGAGCTCCGACTGAGATTGATCACAGAGCTGCACGAAAGTTCGTTAGCTGGTCACAGAGGAGTTGCTAGCACTCTTGCTAAAGCACTCGACAGATTCTGGTGGAAACGAATCCGCCAAGACGTGAAAGACTTTTGTGAACGCTGCGTCGTGTGTCGACGAGCGAAGATTCGACCGCAGATGGCTGCGACTCTTTACCCATTACCTGTTCCACCCAGACCGTGGCACACAGTTGGTCTTGACTACTTGACAAACTTGCCTGAAAGCAACGGCTTTAACAGTGTGCTGATTGTAGTGGACCATCTAACTCGAATGGCCCATTTTCTGCCATGTACAGAGTCGATTACTGCCGAAGAAACTGCCACTTTGTTTTTACAGGGAGTCTACCGCTTACATGGACTTCCCCGTGTGCTGATCAGCGACCGCGACCCGAAATTTGTCAGCGCTTTCTGGCAAACACTCTGGAGACGCCTTGGAACGCGTCTGAACATGTCTTCCAGCCGACACCCAGAAACAGACGGGTTGACAGAGCGCGTGAACAGCACGTTTCAGCAGCTTCTTCGTTGCTTCTGTTGCTATGATGGCTCTGATTGGTCGACATTTCTACCGCAAGTGGAGTTTGCGTACAACGCTTCGCGTGCACTCGGAATTGAGCACACACCGTTCGAGGCTAACTTTGGTTTTTCTCCTGAGGAGCCTCCTGACCTGCTCTTCAGCATGCGACTATCGATTCCAATTTCGCAAGACGCAACATAACGGTTGAGATTGTTACAGGAAGTACACACCCTTGTACGCTCAGTGTTACAGCTACACAAGGACGAGATGCAAGCGCGCACAGAACCGTCTACAGCGCCACAATTCGCTAAGGGAGACAATGTGTCAGTCGTCACAGCAAATCTTTTTCTGCGAGGACAACCGAACCGGAAACTCAGAGACAGACAGCTCGGCCCTTTTCCAGTGGAGGAGCAGATTGGGAAACACAGTTACAGATTGAAACTACCAGCGACAGTACGCTTACATCCTGTGTTCCATGTTAACAACTTACGACCCGGTTCTACCGCTCCGCTACGACCAGCTGTCCCGGTGACTGTACCTGAAGGAGACGACGAGGAGTTTGACGTCTCGCACATCTCTGCTGTGTGCATTAAGTCGCTACCTGGACGACGAGGCAAATATTTGCTCTTCATGACGCACTTCAGTGATGACGACATTCCACCTGTCTGGCACCGTTTGAACGAGGTGCATCGAACAATTGCGTTACAAGAATTCTTGGAGACGCCCCAATGGCACAAATTTGCCAAGACTCAGGCGTACACCGACTTCATGCACGCTCACCCAGCGCGTATTCCTGAGTCCCAGTAACTGCTTCAGTAAAGGAGCCAAGAACCACGGAGGTCTGCCTCGCGGCGGCCTCATTGATCTGTCAAGAGGGGGAGGGTACGAGTGTGACGAGTACATTCCTGCAACAGTACATTGCAGGACATTGTACAGGTACTCGTTACGGATACCAAATCGTGCTTTTCCACAGGATGGACGTATACTCGTGGGTACGTCGCTACTGCAATATTGTAATGGTGCTGATGCTACAGTACGACCAGTACCTCCCGGTACGTACAAATATGCATAATTAATCTAACTAGCCAGATGACGCGCCAAAGCGAGCTCTTCGAAGCAGAAGGAGCCGCGTCGTGAAACCCAATGCTAGGCAGGCCGCGTCTCGAGGCGGATGACGACGGTTAGACAGCCCTAACGCCTGACACGTAAGCGTAGCTTGCATGCGTGATTAGTCTGGGCTGAAACCTATTAAAGCCCAGTGCAGTAGAGGGAGGTGACAGAACCTTTTAACAATTCCTTTGTTCACTTACAACATCTACTGCCTAAGTACAGCAGTGAAACATTTTTCACCATTTCCTCTCGACAACATCGTTTTGCCATCTTGCAACAACAGAACTAGACAGACTAGAACAGATTTGTGCTAGCGTTTAGCTTTCAGAGGCTAACCGCCACAGGACTGTATGATATAAATAGGACCTCAAGTCATCTTTGGCGGATGGTGGCAAGTAGCATGTATGTAAATGTATGTAAATCGGAGTCGTTTGAGGTAACAACTACTTAGAGATCCTAGAACATGACATGACACAAGAATAATGAAAGAGATCCTAGGAAGCTAAAACTAGAACGCTTAAACGAAAGATGCTAGCGGTATCTATGAGCCTGGAGCGTTGCAAAGAGCGTCATTTTTGGTCATATTGCGATACAGAGGTTAAAATTACAGTGGGGGCGAGAATAGTCGGGCATTCCCACGACGTTGCAAATTTTAACCGCTAGATAACAAGCTATATCACATTTGAGGCTTGAGGGATCGATGGTATCGTCGATATTTTACAAGTGCATTTTGCTGAGATTTCGGGTATATTTCGCATTCGGGGTCTCCGAAAGCACCACGAAATACGTCGATATGGTCCGGATGATTCACATATTCGTAAAACAAAGACAAGCGTTACCCCTATATTTCGTCCCCCTTCTGCCTTTGCGCGTTTGTAATCTCGCCCGCAAGGGAGACATAAAACTCACCGGGCTGACGACTGCTAGCGAGCGCCGTGCCTTAGCGTTGCTTCCCAGTTGTCCGCCACCAGCTCCGACACCCTCGTCCCACCGCTGATCCGTCCGTACCCTTCTTTGCCAAAAAAGATTCCGCAGACATCGTTCCCGTCAGGACGGGAGAGTATATGTGAGTATTTAGTCGCTGAAACACATATCGGACTGGCCGAGCGGGAGATCCGTGTGCTGGTGTACGGATATCACGCTTTTCCAAAACCCTCCGTACATGGCTTCCCGACAAATGATGATCCCGCGGATCGCAACAGTCAGTACCTCGTTCAACCCCCTACCGTGCCAAGCCTTGCACGGTTACGGGGTTACCAGCGCCCACCGCGTGGAGGTAGAGGTAGGTGCCGACGGGCATGCGAACGCACTCCCCTCCGGGGCCGCCGCCGCTGCGCCGCCGGCGGGCGCCTAACAAACACCATAACATTCCGTCAGAGCCGGCCGACGCATTATCTGAGGGTGGGAGCGTGGACGACTATCCGACGCATGTATGTGCAAATTCGATGAAGACCGCGTACATCGACCCGCGCGACCGAGTCGACTTACTCCAAAGCGCGTTCAACGACATTCAACAGTCAGTAGCGCCTCTACGCCGGGACTGTGGACGCCTCAACATGACGAGACTTGCAAGTTCCTAACAGAAGACAAACGAATTTCTTACCGCCACAAATATCGACACCTAGCGTGCTATGGCGTTAACTCTGCAACCGCGGACGCGGCGCTCGAAACAGCTATGGCAAGGAGTTGTTCAACGACCGCTATCGCAGTGGGAAGAGAGCAAGCATGGGATGTCCACGACTCGGCCGTTCGGACACACAAGGTTGTCACGTAGGCCGTCGAGTCACAACTTCCCTACATTCGCCGCTTCAAGGGCAAGAAGGCACTCATGGGAGAGGAGCGATTCGCCGAGCGCCTTGTGTACTCCCGCTTCTTCAACGCAGGCAGCCGAGAGCAGCACCAACAATGTCGACAAACTACTCGCAGCCATGTAGGACGCATCGAAGTTAGTCTCCACGCGGCCGCGAAAAGCTCAAGCCGCTCAAGCCTTTAAGCAACTGACGACCGGCATAGGAGACGGAGGCAACCCCGACAGACCTACCGCGACGCCGGACAACAACAAGGAGCTCATAGAAAAGGAGAAATGCGAGCACCGAAAGAAGGACAAGGCACGCCAAGACAAGACGCCAAAGCCCAAGGCATAGGGTTGATGGTGTGCACCGCCGCGCCGATTCCTTCAACCCAGCTTCCGACTACATGCGACATCGCGTGCGACGGAGCTGGCGCGAGTGGGAGAAAATCGGCGTGAGCGTGCCAACCCAACAGTGGATCCGGGAGGGAGTATCGATACCGTTCAAAAACAACCGCCCACCCCACCCGATTCAACCAAGGAGTGTCGTTACTAGACGCCACCCATGCCCTACTAGAACTCGTCGACCGCGAGCTAGCGCGCTTCGTCCAATCCGGGGCGTGGGAGCCCTCTTCATCCAGCGACTACGTTTCCACACTCTTCCTAGTTCACAAGCCGGGCAACAACTAGTGGAAGCTAATATGCGACCAACGACAACTAACTAATCATTGCGTACGAAAGCGAGTCAAGATGGAAACGCTACTAGGAGTCAAGCACCTAACGAGAAAGGGATACTACATGTTCATCTACGACCTACAAAACGGGTTCTACGCGTTGGACATCAACCCAACGGACCGCGACTACTTGCACCGTGAACGTACACGGACAACTCTACAACTCGCGGGGCTGCCTATGGGGTAGTCCCTATCCACCTTCTATTTTTGCAAGATGACGGTCACGTTCGTAAACTTCCTTCGCGCACCGGACCCGGAACTCCCTATCGCAACGCAAGGCAGCTGCACGAGGACCTACCTTAGAGGAACGCGGTAGCGCGGCGCCGGGACTCGACTCTACGTCGACGATTTTCTACTATTCGCATCCACCGAGGAATAGGCGCTTACCTTACGCCAACGTCTAGCTAAGATGTTCGACCGTCTCGGTCTATTGCGCCACCCAACCAAGGGTTTTTGGTCACCAACGCAAGTCGGCCACCACATGGGTATCGACATCGACACAACGTCATACTGCTTCTACGCGACTTAGACAAAACTCACCAAGATCTCGCAACAAGCAAGACATCTTATCGGACGAGCTACACATAAACGCACGATGGCTACACGTCAAGGACCTTCAATCACTCGCATGCCAAACAGAGTACCTTTTCTTGGCGTTTCGAGCTGCCAGATTTTTCCTCAGAGAATTGTACTCCGTCGTCGGCGAGAAGTGGGGAGGCAACACCACCGCTCCATCGATATATGTGGTGGTGGACATAGGTTCCAAGTCAATCCAACGGCAAACCCATCCACAAGCCCATCGAGACCGCGTACCTACACACGGAGATCGCCGGTTACGAATGGAGCGCGGTACTTAACGAGTACCTCGAGGCTCGAGGATTTCGGAGCGCCGAGGACGCACAACAACGCAATGTCTTGAAGGAGTTGAAGGCCGCCCGTCACGCTGTCGAGAGTGTCTTGGCGCCGTTGGCCAGCCGCAACGTCCTCGTGCACTAAGACAACCACGCAGTATGTCACACTCTGATAGGCCTAACCTCACGGTCACCTATACTGATGGAGGAACTGCGATGTGACGAGTACAATCTTGCAAGAGTACATTACATGACACAGCACAAGTACTCATTACTGAATCTAATTAGTGCTTTTCCATCTATAGGACGTACATCGTGGGTACGTCGCTAGTTCAATTTAGCAAGGGTAATGAGGCGTAATGTATTACCAGTATACCTCATAGTACCTACAAGTACAAACAATAGCTAGACGACGCGATGGACGAGACTGCCAATGGAGAGGGGCCGCGTCGCAAGTCTATTTGCAATCGTTAGAGAGCCCTAGCACATGACACGAGGACCAAGCGAGAGCATGTGCAAATAGCTAGGCGAAACAAGCCTAGTGCAGTACACGGAGGTGCCATAACCTATTACCAATTCATTTGTTCGATAACAATCTATTGTTAAACCCTAGTAGTAAAGCATCTTGTCATCTATCCCTCTACATGCAGTGACAACATCAACAAGCAGAACGGAGCATATTTGTGTCTACAGTTAGCTCACACAAGGCAAACTACCATAACGACGTCTCTGGTGCTTACTCGACAAGAACAACATCAACCTCCGGGCACGCTACATCCGTTGGGCAGCCAATGTCCACGCCGACAAGCTCAGTCGACACTTCGACAGCGACGATTGGAAGCTAGACCCGGTAGTTTTTGCGTAACTCGACGCGAGGATCGGGCGACACTCGTGCTATCGCTTCGTTTCTGCGCTCGACACCCTACTACCACGATACAATGAAGGATGGAGACAGCCGACGTGCGAAGCGGTCGACGCGCTCTACCTATCATACGCCAACAAGTGCAAGGAAGACAAATGGTGTAACCCCCAATGGCTCCTCCTACCCAACCTCGTCCAAAAACTATGGGAGAGCGGCGCAGCGGCTACGGTAGTCGCCCCCCGATGGACGGGCAAAGTATGGCCCCAAGCACTTACCGAGATGGCATCAAAAGAACATATCGTCGCGCCCCGTTCAAACTTGTTCCAACCCGAGCGTCGGGCGCTACGCGGTACAACAAGCCATCCCTCACTGGGCCGTCATTGTATTCCGAGTTCCCTCCCGGTATGGCTCTACTTAAGACGAGGAGCTATAGGTGCTACGTTCGCACTTTTTACGGGACTACACCGCGAGCCAAGAATCCAAAACCAACAATCCGGAAGACAAACAAGACCCAAGTCCTAGGTACACATCACAGCCAACACCAACCCGTGGATCGAGACGATGAAACCGTACATGACCAAGATCTCGGCTCTCACATTCTCGGCGCGAAGACCCTAGCCCTACTCTCCCCAGCATGGGCACCCAACACAGCATCGACTTACGGCAGTACCATCCGCCGATACTTCGACTTTTGTGAGGAGGAGAGATTAGCACCACCAGCGGCTACACCGGCACACATGGCACGATACGTCGCGTGGCTAGGACAACTCGGCACCATTAAGGCATCTAGTATGTATTCTAGTTTACAACCTTAAATGTCGGTAGTCAACGGCTTCTTCAAGGACCGTGGTCTCGAAGCAGTTGCCCTCGGCGACCTGCCGACCTTGTCGCTAAGGTGAGAAAAGGGCTTGCCGCCTCGCAGGTAACGATTGAAGACACGCCATTACGAGTGCACCTGCCGGCCTCCATCGTAGTCCAAGCCCTACGCCTTATCCAAACCCTACGGCTCCAACTCACCAATTCCTCTACGCGTGCGGCGCTCCAAATATAACGAGCTTAACACGCGATCATTACGACTCCTACGGGCATGTACGACAGTCGTCAATGGTGATACTGTACTTATTCTTCCATCGCGGGGGATCAATAGACTGCTTAACCGAGGACCTCGTCGCCTCCGAGAAAGACAACATTCGCTTGTACTATCGTACAAGAAAAGGACAACGCGGAGTGTCACGAGAGCGTAAACTAGATGTCATCTTCCGCCTACAATTCACACTATTGAGGTGATTCAGATGTCATTGTTCTCCGATTCATTTCGACGCAACATCTCGGGTGACACGTACCCAACAACGCGCTAGGCAATCGACTTGTCGAAAAAAACACGAAAATTGGACAGCTAGCATGCTTACCGGATGGCTCCCGAAGGTTATATCGGCGCTTCGGGAGCGCCCCCGCTAAGGTTTCATCTGGACCTCGCTCTCCAAACGATAAGGAGTAGCGACAACCGCCTACAACGTCGGTGTTACGCTACAAAAGATTGAATACTTCGGCGTCTCGGCAACTGAGTCAAACGTCGTCCTTGACTACATCGACCCGACCCTCCAGGACGGATCAAAGTGGTTCTTCTGCGGCTAGCTAACACCATGGGGTGGCCAACCGACGATCAACCCGCCCAATTGCGACAATATGGCAAACGGAGCCTCCCCATGCTATGTAAATGGTCACATTGATATTATAGAGGTTTAAATTACACTACGGGCGAAAATAGTCAGGCGCTGCCACGACGTTACAAATTCGAACCGCTAGATTACGCATACCTATCACCGTGGTAAAATACGGACAAGCGTTACCCCTATATATGACGCGCCGACACACAGAGGTCGTCCACCTCCTGCCTTTTTTTTTTTCGCGAGCACAGCTCACGCAATCCTCCCTCCCGATTCCCTCAATTACCGTACGTACCGGGCCCCTTGCGAGCAAAAAACGTAAGAGATCAACACTTCTGGCAAACGGAGCCTCCCATGCTTTGTCGTAAACGATCAAATGAGAACGAACGTAATCGTCGTGTACAATTAAAAAAAAATGCGAGGCAAAGAAATGCATTGAATGCATTGAATGCACAGCGGCTGGCTGGATATAGGCAGTTCTTGAAAAAAAGTTTATTGTCTTGGACATCACAGCTCGCATCAGAGTTAGACTACTGGAGCTGTATGGTCGTATCTGACTGGGCTGTGACAAAATAATTGTACTTCTATATGGGCGGCTGTGTGAAGTAAGTACGTAAAGGAGCATTCACTGGATCGACGGCAAGCAGCATATCATCTATACGAACGAACCAATCAGCCTGGAAGGCTGTGCTGTATTGCGATAGTATACAGGAGATAATCCGGTATGAAGAAGGCGCGTGAAGCAGGTTGGGCGACTCTATAGCTAGCGTAAATTCATCACAGTCTGCGTGCCGCCGGCAGACTCAACCGCGGCGGGCATTCGAAGGGCCTCCACCGCCCTCGACCTCGTCGTCTCGGGTGTCAGGCCGTACGGGGGTTTTCGACGGCGATACACGTATCGGGAGGGAGCCAAGCGTGGCGCCGCTGCAGTTTAGGGCAGCCATCGCGCCCTCCTCGTGCACAAACTCGACAAAAGCAATGCGCGTGGCGTGTTGGTAGTCGCCAAGCAGTCTCAGTCGGGACACACGCCCACAGAGGGTCTCGAAGAAATTGCGGACGTCCTCACGCTCGACTTTCTTGTCAATGTTGGCTGCGTATACGGTACGCACAACGAGCTCACACTCCTGCGTAATAACACAGGCCACCCACGTTACATTTAGGGAAGTACAAATTGAACTGTAGATACTAAGAACCTGACGGGCAGAGGACAAAAGGGAGGAAGAAAGACAATGGGGTTCACCACATATCAAAGCGAAATTTGAAAAAAGAGTTGCGAGCCGACTGAGACGGGACTATGGGAGGGGTTGCTTGTGAGCGGGGCGGGCGGGGGGGGGATGGAATACCTGGTAGCTCCGTGGGAGATACTCGTTGTTGACTGGTACGATGGCAGTTTTCGAACGCAACACTCTCAGCGAACTCGTACCGAGCATGGTGCCAGTCATTAGCAAAGCCTGCAAAATATCGGGGCGGCAGATAAATTTAGGTCAAAATTCCCTTTTGCGAAGGGAATATTGCAGGAATGTCTATTATTTGCTTTTCTGCTTACCCTGGCAACTGCGTCTTCATCTGAGAATTCGATAAACGCAAACCTCAAGGCAGAGTTTGGGTCGCCGCATACACGGCAGTCGTTGATATGACCGCAGTCTTGAAAGTGGACCGCCAGATCTCTCTCCGTCACCTGCAGCGAACAAGCATAGGTATCAGAGCACAAGCAAAATCACTCCATCTGGAGCTAGTATCCATTTCGGTGACGATTATAGGCGTTGAGCGGGGTTACCTGTGAGTCGACGTCGCAAATGTATATTGTTCTACGCACGTTGGCCGCTAAGCTCCGCCCGCCGGCGGAGCCGGCAACGTTTCCTTGCCCCCCGCGCCCACGACCTCTACCCCCGCGCCCGCCACGACCTCGCCCGCTTTGTGGAGGCGCACTGCCACGGCCTCTACGACCCCCTTGCCGGCCACCGTACCGGACGTTACCGTGTCGACCACCATGTCCGGGGTGGCTGAGGGGAGGCACGAACTCCTCTGCCATAGGGTTTAGAGATAGGTTATCCATACCCTCCAGAGCCAGCACTGCAAAGCGGCCGTGTCGAGTCAGACGAGAACGAACTACCCAACCGCAGCAGTGCCAATCCGCGGGAAAGCCGACCAGTCAATTGAGCAGGCGGAAGGGAAACAATGGAAACATGTTAGAGAGCCGCGACTCGTACCTGCGTCGTTCTCGAACCGGATGTCAAAATAAGGGTCGTGAGAGGGGTTGCCATTCCCGATAGTGTCCGGCGGACCGTAGTGGCCTCTCAACTGTTGCCGATTGGGTTGTTGCACTGTAAAACGCACGCGGCAAAAATTAGCAGCGGAAGTTCGAGGGGGGGAAACAAACAGGCCAGGGGGGGGGTGTCGCAGGATGAGAGCACTTTCGATGACCGTCGGGCGTCATGACGCACCGGTGTGGGAGAAACTTCCAGGCAGGAGGCCAACGTGCGAAGGCTGCTGGGCGGTGCTTGCCAGCTGGCGTAAGCTGCCCTCCACAGGCTCCCCGAACCCGCCTGCAAGTCGTAGAATAATATTAGCACATCAGCGGGGGGAATACTACACTCCACGACGAGCCCGGATAAACCCCGTGCCAGGTCATACCCACCGGATGTTGTTACCCCAGCGATGACATCCAGACATCGGGAGCGACGACCGCCTACGACGCGGATGTTAACTCGCTATTCTATTCTGGTCATAACGTGTGTCGAGGTTCCGCGCGGCGTACTACGAGGGCGGTGCATTAAGTACATTGCAACAGTACTGAATAGTCTCGGAACCGTGACGAGGCGTGCGAAGAAAAAGCAGTATTGCACACTAGTGAGGCAGCACGCGGGGCTGGCGACGGCTTACCGAAGCGCGGCCGGCCGGTCATCATCCCGTAGGCGGGGTGCTGTCCCGGTTGCCCTTGGTCAAAAGGGTCAGGTGGTCCCTGGAAGCCGCCAGCTAGACCGAAAGGGCCGGGTCCATCCAGTAAGGGCATCCCTCCGCCGGGCGTGCCCGCGAGATGTTGCTGCTGCTGCTGCTGCTGTCGCCGCTGCTGCTGCTGCCGCTGCAGGGCCTGCGCCTCTTGCTCCCGTAATAGTGCCTGCTGGTGCGCAGCGACCACTGCATGCGCATTGGACTGCTGAAGCAAGTTGTGCTGGTCGAAAGCGCCACCGTATGCGCCGCCTAGCCCGGTCCCGGGCGGTCCTGGTTGCCCACCCGGTCCCGTGTACTGCTGTTGCGCTTGAAGCTGCTGCGCGACGAAACGCTGACCCTGTTGCAGACCACCAGCCAGCTGCAGCCCAAACCCCCCTCCTTGTCCGTCCATATTTGAAGGGGGAGGCGTAGAGACGCCCCCCGTGGAGTTCATCTTTCCGGTTTTACACCACCTGTGCCACTTCCCTGAAGCTTGCGCGGGGCGGGCGAGGGTTGCGCCCGGAAAACTTGAGTGGATTACTCGCCGCGAGCCGCGCTTGGTGCCGGAAAATTACAACAATCCACTCCACTAATCCTGGAAAATATGCACTGACTAAAATATTTCAGGTTGTTTGCGAACCTCTTTGGCAGAGGTACCCGCGCGGCAAAAACGGACTCTTCTGCCTGCGGTGTGTGTGCGGCAGTCGCGCGGATGCTCCTACGCGCGAACGTGGCTGAGCTAACAGAGAGCGCAGGTTCGTCCGGCGTCTGCGCCGGCCGACAGCGTGTTACACTACTGTCTTAAGGTAGGAGGAATGAACGCAGCACAAATTCAAGAAACACGTACCGTGGTCTTCAGTACTTTATAACAGTGCATGATATTTCAAAATAGTCGCGGGAGGGGAATAACGGACAGATTGCGCGGCAGACGGTTAACAACGAACGGGAAAGACCGCGGTCGGCTGTAAATAGAGCCTTAACATAAAAAAATGTAAGGGATTTGAAATGTGCGGTTGCTTTGATGCACAGCGGGACGGGGATGACGCAACAATGGGGCGTTGTCCGGTATTCCACGTCAACAGGGGCGTCGATTGAGAGAAGCGGGCAACTACGACCGTATATCGAAGCGACATGGCGCAGTAAATTCTATAAATGCCGATAATTCCAAATCTAAAGCTCCCAACCGCCAGAATCTACCGGTACTATTTGGAGACAAGCTCGGATAACCTAACATCCCTAATTGCATTCTTAGATACAAGAATTAGACAGGGACGCCAGGGCGCAAAGTTGACAAGCAGCTACATGAATGTTTCATGCGTATGTGTCGCTGCTAATTCTAATAATCCTCTGGCCACACTGCAGTTGTGACTAGACAACTGGTAGCCAAAACGCACTGCTGTTTGCGCTGCTTCACATCGTTCTTCACGCCTCTCCATTCC
>JAPMLY010000128.1:310000-332713 GCA_026401115.1 Tetraselmis chui
GCGTTCGCATGCCCGTCGGCACCTACCTCTACCTCCACGCGGTGGGCGATGGTAAACCTCATACCGTGCCAAGCTTAGCATGATAGGGGGCTAAACGACGTGCGCGGAGCTGCGATACACGAAGTCAACAGCTTTCGGGAAGCCTTGTACGGAGGGTTTTGGAAAGTCATAATATTCATACACCATCACTAAGATCTCCCGCTCGGGCCGTCCAATATGTTTTTCGCTACTACTGCTCCTAAAATACCTTTCCATTTGGGGGGATAGGGCATGTGTTTGTGAAATAGCTTTTGCAAGGGGGTGCGGACGGATAAGCGGATGAATGAGGGTGTGGGAGCTGGCGACGGAAGCCGGGAAGCATCGCTAGGGAAGGGCGCTCGCTACATGTTTACCGGCCTCTTGACTTCGAGCTGACCCAAGGGAGGGGGGGGGGGGGGCAGCACGACACCAGCATGGTGGAGAACTGTCGCGACGGGAGGAGTGGCAATGTCTAGCGGCGGGCTTATCCTGAGGATAACCCCGCCGCCGGAAAACTTTGTGCGAAGGGTTTAATTTGCACACACCCCACGCACACCACGGAATATAATTTGCACACACCACCTACATAGGCGTGGCATCTACCATTCCCCACCCTCCAACGTACATCTAGTTGTATGCGCACCCCTCCCCCCGGTACGCACTACCACTACCTTCCTCTTCCTTGCGACCTCGTCCACGAATGAACAATATTTGTCTACACCGACGGTTCCAAAAAGGGGCTCCGTCCCTCGAGGGGCTGCTGCCACCCACCCCTCCTTTAACACTTCACTGAGAATTCTAGTCAACTCTACACCGCCAACACATACCATTAATAGGGCAGAATTCGCAGCCATAGACCTCGGGCTCAAACTTGGCCACCATACCCTCCTGTCCGACACCGCATACACCCTCAGACCCATCCACAAATATATCCGCAGCCCACACGCCATGCAATAACACCCCCACATAAAAATCCTCTTCTCTACCATTAACACACTTCAAACTCGTACCACAGCATGCCTCACGACACCGGCAAAATCAAAGCACACAGCAACTCCAAGGGTAACGACTTAGTTTACCACGTAGCAAACACCGTTGCCGACGTTCAACCCCCTGACGCGATAAACTTTAGAGGTGCCCACACACGCCTAGGACACTGGATGTGGCCCTACACCACTCAACCCGGCGACCCTAACCCTCCTGAAACCGTAGTCTACACCATAGCTTCCCTCCACCACACCACCGAACATAGTGACCTCCTCGCCACAGCCAATCGCAATGGAGCAGATTTCACCTACCATGGCCGACACTCCTCCCTCGCCTCAGTCCACACAATCCACACACAAAATGGAATTTCTGTGGGGCGTCCACAACACCCGCCTCCTCCCCTGGAACAAAACTCCCACATGCCCAATGTTCTTTTAGTTCATTAGAAACGGCCACATTGCGGGTAATTGCCCCTCAATGTCGGGCCTCATGCATGACCGTCACAATAGTGCCCTCCCCCTCCTACTTTCATTACTAGAACAATCAAATGGGGGACGTTGGGAGACAATCACAGCCGACTTCGGTAATAAATCTATTAATTCATTCACACACTACTCGTTTAGCGACCCCCTCCCACAACTCGACACACCCTCCAACCATCATAGCCACATGCCCACCCGCAGAGTTGACGCAGACGAAAGCCTCGGCCACTCATCTCTCACCCGCTGCCCTTCGGTCATGCGTAAGGATATTATACCCACACAACTCAGACCCCCGGGCCACAAACATGATTTCATTAGATTACTTGAACCCCGCCTAGTGGGCCACTCTTCCTCCCACCGCCGATACTCTTCTATTCGTAAAATTCAGATAGGAGAATAGAAATAATGCCCGGACAATAATGTTATGGACGCTCGCCATCACCATCGAAAAGCACACCCCCCTTGCAAACGAATTCCGCTCACACTCGCATGACACCCATGTGGACATTATCCCCATAGTCACGAGCCGCACATGCACACGCCACACCCTCACCCACACCGGCATCACCTCACTCATAAACCGTAGAAATGACCCACCAGGGAAACCCTCCAACACCCCAACCCGTGACACTGCCCGTATCAACTCCCACCTACACATAAATTCCGTCCAATGGCTGCACCACCTACTCCGTATATACCGTATAAAGTCCCTCACCACTCATAAACAAATATCTTGCTAACAATCCCAACCCTCCCCCGCCCAACCCCATACCTAAATCCTTACTTTACCAAGAACCCCCCTTGGGGGAGTAAAGTCCCGCCACACCTACAAAGAGGACGGCCAAGGAGATGCCCCGGCGTAAAATTTAGATACTAAATCCTAAGTGGCATATGCAAGATGGCCCTTAGACAACAACAATATTGTGCATGGTATTAATTGCAAATGATATCCATTTTCATTTAAATCGATGCATCCGTGAATTAACGTTCTGATAAATCGATTCGTTCATTAATCAGGATAATGATGAAATGTTGAAGCTGATGCTTAATCTTCAATTTTTGAGGCGCATAGATGCGGAGGCTTATGAATAATGAAATTACAGAAAGCACCATAGATATACGTGAGGACTTGAAAATTCTTGTGAATCATACATTTGTTTTCAAAAGTCAAGCGACCTTGCGCGCGGGGGAAGGGGGGGGGGGGGTTAAGAAGTCGTTGCCGCTCCTCAGGTCTAATCGGCAGGCGGGTTACGTGACCGCTTGAGCCCTTGCTACTTTCTAAAGCGCATCGAGTGTTTCAATATCCATCTTTTCATTCTTTTCATATGTTCTATTCCTCAACTACTCTTCGCATGGATACGATATTACGTTATCACACAATCGATTTTTAGAATTCTGTCCCGATTTGTACAAGATTCAGCATGTTGTCATTATCTATTTCACTATGTGTTAATTTGGGGATTGATACTTTACTCATATGCCATGCATGTCCATTTTCTTAGATTGTAGATGTGTAAGACCTCGAGCACCTCGCCGAACGCAATCGACACCGCCACTCTGCAGCCTCCATCAACACGCTCCCGGCGCTTTTACTCTCCCTATATCGGCCCGTGCCCGTTCGGCCCTTGTGCAAGCGGAGATCGGCCGATCCCCGGCACTTTCCAGCCCTACACACAGCCAACCCCATACTCATATCAATCCTACCCACCATCACACACACATACACACACACACACACACACACACACACACACACACACGCGCGCGCGCGCGCGCGCAGTACCGCTCCGCTTCCATACACACATTGCCATGCAATTTGTATATGACAGGAAGTGAGGCGTGATTGATTATTGGTGCTTCAAGCTCCTGCTGCAACGGACGCCTCTGTCTATTGATTGTTTAGCCCGTCGTCATCGGGTATATAATGGCATATTTGGCATTTTGGCAATCTGTGATAGTATTCTAACAACTCTAAAAGTAGTATTGCCGGTTGTTATTCTTGTGTCATTATATACAAATGGCGAGAGGACATGGGGCTTGATACTTAGGTGTGTGTGTGTCATCATGTATGATCCGGATCATTAGCGCTATTTATTCAACTTTCATTTGCTAACATAGACACAACTTTATCATGCGTGGAATCTCTTAAAATTCAATTTAGATGCGTTGTTTCGCTAATGTAGAACCAACGCACGATACAACCCAGAAGAGTTGCTACGCCTATCATGTAGTATACTCCAAGGACTTGATCCATGTCCTAAGGAGCCGCGGATAAGCGGAACTTCTCGGATTCGCCCTTTGTTTCGTGGGACCAGAACCAAAAACACAAGAAATCACTCGGTCGGGCACCAAGAGCGGCCATACACATACTCAGACATGTACCATACATTGTGCGGAATCACGCTTATCCGAAACCATTCACGCGTTAGTAAGGTTGCGCTTCATATAAATATGCAGCTGCATATTTTCGTACCGGGTGCCGTGTACAATTTTTTTATCGCGACATCCACAGATCCGCACATCTAAGCACTGGCGTTTCACATAAATATGTACCCCGAGATCGAAAAGATCTGCGGATTTGATCGTGCGGACGCCTCGGGCGCCCCCAGATATCGAAAAATGTGCGGCTGCTTCGAAGCGGCTACACATATCGGACGAACGATCCGCATATTTTAAAAGGACTTTAAGATAGTATTCGGTATCGGTACGTGCTCCTTGTAGCAGCTTCCTGCCCGCAACGCAACAACGGAGCGCGACATAACAGCGCAACAACGGGGCAGTTCGCTCGATGACACCCTTCGAACTTCAAACGAATGCGAGCGCTCGCCAAAGTATCCTCACGGCTCACGCGCGTCATCAACCGTCAAGAGCAAGTAAAAGACTGAGTAAGTCGACGTTTGCGGGTACCGGTGAAGGATCGGGAGTACGAGCATGACCACGCGGAATAAGACGAGAGCGGTGGTGGGAGGTCTCACGAAGCGCGACATACAACAAAGAGAGGTGCATAAAAGGAAGGCACGGACGGTGTGTGCGAGGAGGGTGAGGAAGACGGCGGTGAGGAGGTTAGTCAAAGCCGGCTCAATTGGCACGCCGACGAGTAGGATATCGCATGGTTTTGCGCGGCCATCGCTCCAAAAAGTCTCACATGCAGTGTACCCGCCTACCCGGTACCGCGATGGCTAGCGCAAAGAAGCTCGGAGTGCGCGGGCATGGCGGCGTCATTGCCTCACGGGAGGCAGCGATGCTTGTGTGATCTGTATTTGTAGCGGCGGCAACAACTATATGTATGTGCGGCTGCGGAAATATATGAAACGTGCCTTTCGAGTACTTCGTTTCCGGCTGAAGAATTGTTTACAAGAAGAACCACATGAGCACGGACAAAGAAAGTGGGAGGGGAAACAAGAGGGCAAGAGTGACAAGAGGATAACGGAATCCAAAGCACAGCAAAAGGAAAGCACTACATTGTGCAAAAACCTAGCAGATTAAAGTAAGGAAACTCTTAGGCCACGCAGAGAATGCAACACGTGGAGGCGACAAGCGGCGTCTCACGCGCCGCTCGAGGAAGCACGGGGACGCTTGCGGCCCATGGCGCGGGTGAAGAGCGCCGTGGCAGGAGAAGGCATCCCAGCCGAGGAAGAAGCGGCCTCCACGCCGTGCGCAACGGCGGACAAACCGCGCAAGACGTTGTCCGCATGAGCAACATGGACGGCGAGAGAGACCTTTCGACGCCAGGAGGCCAACAACTTGCCCACATGCATCCCTTTAGATGCGGCTGCCTGCTTGGCTAGCTCCGTCAAGAAAGCCGTGGCGTGGCCGCCGAGAGTACCAAATTCCGTGACTTTAAAGGGAATGAAACGGATGTCGGGGCGACTCCTCACCCCCTCCGAGTACTTCTCGAACTTGGTCTTCTCAGCATGACGGAGAGCGACTTCGGGTGACGGGGGGATAGACACGCCGAACAAACCGGAAACCACGGCATCAAGGGCAAGTTTTGAGCCTCGGATGCCGTGATAGTGCAAGACACCCACATCCGCGGGGAGACCGTCGTTGCCGTTGGGGAGTTGAACTAACATCGTGGGATCTGTGAGAACCTCGACGCCAACCCCGAATGCGCCACGAACCTCGGAGATGATTTCCGCAAGGGCCGTCACTAACCAAGAGTGGCCGGTGTGGACATAAGCATCTCCGCCGCAACGAGCCAAATGGTCCGCAAAAGCAGTGGCCCACGCATCGTCCGACATGTCAACACCCGCCGACGAGAACACACCTCGCATAGCTTGAACCGAGAGATGGCAAGCAGCACAAGCAGTGAGGGAGCGTAGAGAAGAGAGGATGCGGGATGAGGGTAGGCCGAAGATGCGACAGCCCGCGACGCGGAAAACTGCGTCGTAGTGCTTAGGGAACTTGTCACGGAGCTCGCCAACGCGACCCGAAGTAGGCGGGTCCGAAGCCAAAATCGCAAGGGCGCCGTGGCCGAGACGAGATACAAAACGCCTAGACTCCGGCCAAGCACGGTTGGAAAACGTGGTAGCGAGCTTCACGAAGCGAAGCAAGTTGACGCGCTCACTAATGTCGGCTTGTAGCTTTGGAAAGATGTCCGTGGCAAACGCAGAAAGGGGGACGAGCGAGGATAGGCCATCAAGGGACCGAGCAATCTGCTCGTTGTTTGATTGGGCTTCGGCTACGCAGCCGGCGCGAGCCACCGTTAGACATTGCGCGGGGAGCATCGCTAAGGCTGTGGTTATCAAGGGTTAAGACTCTGCGAGAGCGTGAGAACCGCACGCAACATCTAAGCGCGCCCACGACGAAGCGAGTTATAACGACCACACAGTGCGACCACACAGTTATAACGACCACACAGTGGTTTCGTTATCGCCGTCGTGTCCGTCCCGTGTACCATGCCTTCGGGACACCGTTGTGCTCATAGCAGTCGATAACCGTCCACACATGGTCGGCTCCATTGGAACTTCGTCTTGGGAATCCCCGCGCACGCGAGCATCTTGTACTGTAAGGAAACGGATAGCTGAGCCCACTGCCAAACCGGCCGCTCCGACATGGGCCGCATCCGCCAAGGCAACCAAATCCCCCACCCCCATGCCTCCGAAACGTATGGGAAGAGACATCTCGGAGCGAGTGTTGCGGGGTAGGCTAGCTGCGGGAGGGCCCAATATCTCAGCCGCCACATCTAGGGTGGCATTGTCAGCGCGCTCGAGGAAGGTTACGACGGTGTCACCGTAGCCCTCGCCCCTGCCAAGACCTCGGGGGACTGTACGGGCAAAGTGTCCGAAGCGGCGGTTGCAATGTTGATGGGTACGAAGCGCAGTGTGAGTGTGCCGGTGAGCCGCTAGACCCCTTAGACGTTCGCCGTAGGCCTCATACTTACATTAGGCCGTTTCGAACACGTCTCGAGCAAAATCGAATGTACCCATTGGCCCCCCCAATACTTTCGTCCCTTCCGTGGAGGCATTTACTCCCCGCATGATGTGGCCGTCGGGTAAGTTATCGAAAGCATCACCGACACCCAAAGGGGAATACAAACAATTTTTGCGGATGGTTACTGTGAGGCCAACGCTAGCATACGCCTCCGGCATAACGTCGCCAATAGCCACAAGAGACGTAGGGGGTCCTAGGAAGTGACCATCATCAAAAATAACAGCAGACAACGGATTCGTTCGGGGCAATTGCAGCCAAGTGTTTATATACCCGGGAGGCAACTATTGCGAAGAACATGGCCCCGAGAACGCAACCTTGATGGACTCCACGGGTACTCGGGATGCGCATGGCCGGGCCGTGAGCATTTGATGAGTCGTAAACGTACAAGGTAGATGGACGGCCATACAACATAGTAGCGACGCGGAGCAACGGTCAAAGCGCGGGATTTTCTGACAACTCCTCAAACAAGGGACGCCGCAAGAACTCGTTGAACGCGTTGGATGCGTCGCCTTGCATGTCCGCCCAGTCCGGTGAAGCGTCAAGCGCGGCTCGAACCATGAATTGTACGATCTCAGCCCCGCCGCGGACGCCAACCCCAAATTGGTGCCGAGCAGCCAACCATTGAAACACTCCGTCACCAATTACGGCGAGAAGCGCGCGATTCGCGAAACGAACTAGAACGGAGCCAATTCCAATCGGGCGCAACGTCCCCTTTTGGTCGCGAAGTTCTTGCTCTTGTGCGCGTCGTTGTTCGGGATCAAGCTTGTCGAAAGGAGGAACCTTCTTTCCGGCTGAAGAAGGACCTAAATATACAGATTTACTGCACCTGTAGGTAGTACTTGTACGAGTGTCTGCGGGAACGGCTAGGCATTTATATATTTACCCTAGGGCACGTTTTGCCAAAGATGTCAGCTTGCTTACAATTTGGCCAAAAGACACCCACAGGTAGGGCATGGGGGTCGATTAGCGCAGGATTAAAGGGATGGGTGGATGGGTTCGCGCGAAGCCTAGATTGGCTGAGCGCGAAAGCAGAGAGTGCCTAGGCTCGTGGCTAGCTACGGCTTATAAGGCGTTGGCTAGCTAGAGCTGACCGTTGGGGAAGTCGTTGGTCGTTTGTTGCGTCTAACTGCTCGGGCAAGGTGGTTGCCCTGCAAGTGCGACGCGCCGATATTAACGGTAATAGTAACCGCTAGTGTTATTGTCCCGTACACATGGAGTTGGATATGCAAACCTCTAGATTCAAATCAATCTGACCATTTACCCTAGGGCACGTTTTGCCAGTAACCTAAAGCCAAAGGCTTGCACATCCAGAATTAGTGTTGCGGGGGGGACGGAGTGAGCTAGCCGAAGAGCCGCCAAGCAGCATGTGTTGGGGTCATGGTTGGGTCGATGTACTTTCCCTCGGTCACGGAGCTGTTCTTGGCCCAGCCACCCATATATTTGATTACGGGGAGGGGCGCGCCGATGCAGTTGACGGCGGAAGCAACGCCTTTCCGGAGGCTGTGCGATGTCCATTTGAAGCCGGCGGGCGCGGACGTATTGACTGTCAGGAGGGCGAGGGCGAGCCAGGCGGAGACAGTGGACGCGGCCCCCCAATCGGCGGAGTTTTCAGAAGGTGAGAAACTCTAGAAGGCGTCATGGGGTGGTCGCTTGTAGTATTTTGCGCAGAACGCGGCGCGGTGCTGTGTGTAGTAGTCCAGGGGGTCAGCAAGAATCGGGTTGGCTGCAGGAGGAAGAGCGAACACTAGCTTGTCGGTGGAGGTACGGCGCTGGTCGCCTTTAGATTTTCGCACGAAAAGGCAAATTTGCTGTGAAGGGCTGTCGACAATTAGGTCGCCGGTCTGACAGCGGGCACCAGTTTTTGCGCGGCAGAAAAAGATGTAATTAACGCAAACAACCAAGCATGCCCTGAAACGTTGCAATTGAGGAAGCGTAGCAGGGGTCCACGTCAGGGTGTCGCGGAGGGCAGCGGCTGCCAGTAGAATGTCGAGTGCGACATGGGGGGGGAGCGGTAACCGGGAGGCGGTAGGGACAAGGCGCTCTTGTAGCATTTCGAGACCGCGTCAAGCGTCCGCTAGGAGTTCGCCCACCGCAATGGGTTGGCGCTGATGGTCTCGGAAGAACTTGTTAGCTGCAGAGAAATAAGGTTGCAATGAGCTGGCGGCGATGGTGCCGTGTAGCTAACCATTGTGGCTGGGGTGGCCTATAGCGGGGCTAGGTTTTCCTCTGTACATAATATAAAAAACTGTACGGGCGCGCTGTCGTAGTTCGCGTACGTAGAGGGCGCTAGTGAGTTGCTGAGCAGAGAAACCGCCGTAACCCCGAGCTTATCGGTACCTAGAAGGTCTCGAAAAGTTTCAGCTAGATCGGCGGACAAGGGCGCCGGTGTTGTTCCTAGCCGCATGCCGTTCCGGGGTGGTCCTGTAGCGGTAAATCGGCGTGTGGGCTGCACAGTAGAAATTGATCGGTCCGGGCGTAACGCACGGCCAATCGCTCCGCGTCGGGTAAACAACCACGAGGGGGTGAAAGCCGAAAGGCCGCGATGCTCCACGCGGGAGGTCCGACCCCCTCGTGCTTGCCGAGCCTGCTTGGAAAGAACAGGTCGCGCGCCGGAGGGAAGTGCAACGTTGTGTGGGCAAGGCGGGCCAAAGCGTGGTACCACGTTTTGTTCGGCCAATAGGGGGCGATGACTGTAGCCGCGGCTTGGGATTTGGACAGTTTGGCGGCCAGAGCCGGCAGGGCGGACCAGGGGGGGTTGCATGAGTTGTTTTTGCGCTGCTTGGTAGCATCCGGTAGGTGTAGGCAGTCGACGTCTTCGCATTTGGGGTCCCTCCAGCGGGCGTTGAATCGTGGCAGTTGAGCGTTTAGCATGGATGCGAAGCGGTCGACCGTATGCGGGCCCCACCGGTGTTGAAGGTGTTCGAAAATCTGCGGGTTGAGTTGCCAGTCCTCGGTGTGACGGTGTCCAATTCGCGGCTTAGCATGTCTGCCAAGACGTTGGCGGCCGACCGAATGTAGCGCGGGCGAATGTGGATGTCGTTGGTGTCGAGCAAGTACCACAAGCGCCGAAGCTCTTCCATCATCGCGGGTGACCGGGACGTGAGCTTGGTTAGGGCGGCTACCACGCCCGTGTTGTCCTCGCGTAGGAGGATTTGTCGGCCTTTGAGTTGCGGAAGAAAGGAGTTGACCGCGTGTCGCACCGCTCGAAGCTCCTTCCACGTAATGTGTTGGAGACGGTCGGTAGCGCTCCAAAAACCGCGTGCTTGGTAGTTGGAGTCCTCGTTTAGCACGGCCCTCCAACCGTAGTCGCTCGAGTCGGCGTGAAGGTAGGCGGTCTCAATGGGCTTGTAGATTGACCGGCCGTTGTGTTGGGTGGGCACCGTACGCCACCACTCGAGGTCGCGTCGTAGCTGGTGGGTGAGGCGCACGCGTCCTCCCCAACCAGTCCGTGTAGCTAAGACGTTGTGGAGCTCGCGCAAAATGAATCGTGCGGGCGCGATGGCGAGGTAGAGAAACTGCGCTTTCCCTACGAAGGCTGCCAGTTGACGCGTGGGCAGCCATCGAGCGTTCGACGCCGCTCGGCCGAGTAAGGACGACGCGTGTTGTGCGAGTTGCTGTAGTTTCGCGGGTGGGGCGCGAAACATGCCGAGCTGAAAATCCACTGTTAAGCCTAAGTGGTCGCCGACTTGCGTCGGCGTCCACACGCCTTTCTTGGGGTTTCGTTGAAGGCCGAGGCTGTCTAGCAGGGCTTGGACGCGCTGCCGAAGTAGCAACGCGTCCTCGTAAGAATCCGCCAAGAAAAGAAAGTCGTCCATGTAGGGGAGGAGTCTTGTACCCCGCCATTGAGCGTTTCGGAGAAAGCGTTTGGACGGCCGAAGTGAGCTGATCGGTGTAAATGCCGGCGTGGGAGGCGGTGGGCGGCGTAGGTGGTTTGTGAACACTTGTGTGAGCTTGCAAAAGTAGTAAGCGGAGCCCGACCATCCCATGGGGTAGCACGCGAGGCGCCATAGGGTGCCGCGGTAGTTGACCGTGAAGTAATCCCGGTCTTCCTCCCGGATGCCAAGGGTGTAGTACCCATCGGCGAGGTAGAGTGAGACGAAGTAGTCCCCCGGGCGAGATAGATGGCGTGGATGCTTGAGGGTCTCGCACGTCATGTTGAAGGTGGAGCAATAGCGGTTGAGTTCTTGAAGGTCGATAACCAAGCGCCATTGGTTGCATCCGGGTTTGGGCACCAAAAACATCCGGGAAACGTAGCGAGGGTTGTCCGAGCGCTCCCACGCGCCGCAAGCTTCGAAGCGTGGGAGTTCCGAGTTTAGAAAATAGAAACTCGAGTTGGGCACGTGTTGCGTTCAACATAGAGATGCCGTGGTTGAATGGTTTGGGCCGTACGCCGTGCTTGAACTTCACGCGTACGCCGTGGCGGATCCAACTTAAGACTTGGCCGCTCGCGCCGATGCGCTCCCACTCCCGCCATTTTCGACGTACGCGATGGCGCATGAAGGAAGATGACGGGGAGCAGGAATCGGCGCGGCGGGCCACACCGTTATTTCTTGGTCGAGGGTTTAGCCGGGTCGGTCGGCTTGGGGAGGGGGGTGGCGCGGGCTGCAGCCGTTGCTGCTGCTGCGGCCTTGCGTTTGTCGGCGGCTGCCTTGCGGGCTCGAGCGTCGGGGCTTGTGGGCTTGTCCGGCGTGATTTTCGCGAAAGCGGCGCCGGCAGCGGCCTTGCTAGCGGCGTGTAGGCTGACTTTCAGCGTGCGGTCGACGAACGCTTGGCGTAGCGCATCCAATGGGACAGACACCGCGGTAGGGCGTGGGCGGCAGAAGCGCTCGTGGGCCAATTCGGTAAAGACGCGGTCCGCATCTGTGCTCGTTTGTCCGCCCTTGGTGAGGCGGAGGAAGCCCAATCGAGTACGGGCGGCCTCCGCCGTGGCTGTGTGGGTGCGATGACCCGCTCGGATGAGGGTAATCGCTGCCGCCTGCTCTGCCGGTAGAGGTGGGCCGTGCGGCAGCGTGTCCAAAGCCTCGCCAATTGCCGCGTTGGCGCAACTGTCGAAGAAGGCATAACACCCGATGTGTAGATATTCGTCGTATGCCGATTGGGTGCGCTTGTCGCTTACAACACGGGCGGTGTCGCCAGTAAGGGTCCACAGACGTGGCTCCTCGACGTCGCGAGGGGGACGTTCGAGGCCGGCCGGGATGACTTCTCCGTAGTAGGTGAAGTCGACGAAATCGGACGCAGAGGGGTCGGGTTCGTCGTCAAGCAGGTCGATAGGTGGCTCAGGGGCCGCCTTACCACCCTCCGTCGCTGGGCTCGCGTCGGCGGCAATGGACTGCTGTTTATCAGTAAAAGCATGTGTGGCTCTCGTCTGCTGGAGCTGTGCGAGTAAGGCAGCGTTAGCCGCCAAAAACTGCTCAGTAATCCGTTGTTCCGATGCCAAAACTGCCGTACGAATCTGTTCGGCTGTGCGTTGTTCGAGTGAGGTAGCGTGGGGGTCGGCCGCTGCGGCGGATGTAGACTGCTCAGGCTGCATGTTGCGGAACTGCGTAGCTGAACGAGGGGGAGTGTCGCGTGACGCTCGAGTGCGCATGGGACGATGGTAAATTGACATCCTGCTCGACTACTAGAGTCGAGACTACATTCGCGCGAAGCCTAGATTGGCTGAGCGCGAAAGCAGAGAGTGTCTAGGCTCGTGGCTAGCTACGGCTTATAAGGCGCGGGCTAGCTAGAGCTCTCCGTTGGGGAAGTCGTTGGTCGTTGGTTGCATCTAACTGCTCGGGCAAGGTGGTTGCCCTGCAGGTGCGACGCGCCGCTATTAACGGTAACATTAACCGCTAGCGTTACTGTCCCGTACACATGGAGTTGGATATGCAAACCTCTAGATTCAAATCAATCTGACCATAAGACGTTGTCAAATGGGAGGGATCGAAATTAAATTTGTAAATAATTGCGTTTATCGGACATTTATCTCATAATTAATTCATTTGCCGGACCTCATCAATCATACCTAATCATATTTGCCATATCATATATCATATCCATATCATATATATATATATATGTATATGTATATGTATATATATGATATGATGATGATGATGTTGTATATATATATATATATATATGTATATATATATATATCATATCCATATCTCATCAATCATACCTAATCATATTTGCCATATCATATTTGCTATATCATATTTGCCATATCATCAACCTAATCATATTTGCCGGACCTTGCTACATCTCATCTTTCGCGGATGGTAGTGGCAAAGTTCATTTAATTTATTTGCCGGACCTCATCAATTTGTAAGATCTCGCGCATCTCGTCATTTATTATTGTACAATTACAAAATTGCCGTACCCGTGAGTTGTTATCATCATACGGAGAAACGTGTACGGGTTCGCGATCCCCAATCAATAATCGGTACAGGTACAGGTACTACGGACCTAAATGAAATTAGGTGGCCGCCTGCACTTACATTTTGTCATATTTTCATGCGGAAGGCACTGCAAATGTGCTTCGGTGTACATTTGCGTTTGGTTGAAACGTTGAAACCTTCATAATGTCGTCTTTCTACAATTCTACCATGTTCAAACATTGTGTGGGATGTTGACCTATAACGTTATGTGGGAGAGATTGCCCCATCCCGGCGGCATTTTTGAAACAACGCTCAACCTTCAGCGACAAGCATACAAGCCCACCTTTTTGCACAAGGTCAAAGTGCAATAATTGAAAAAGCATTAGGTAAGCGCACGTTTCCGCCCCTCCCCCCGACCGCGATATAGATTCATTTTATTGTTATGTAGTGTCGGGTCTCACCGGCTTGTCCGCATTTTTCTGTCTTGGTTTGGATATTTGCGTAGAATGCTAACGCATGTGTTGAACCTGCCGACAAGACGAAAACATTAGAAATGATGAACCTTTCGATGAAAATTTATGTCGCAATTATCTTACGCCCTCGCCGTTATAAATGCTCCGAGCTTATCAGGTTGTTCGCGCGATATGTTATGTGCAGTTACTAGGTTTGTCCGTGACTGGTTTTCGGCGTTGCTTGATCTGCGTTGAACAAAACGCAAACGCCTCACGCTTCGAATTATAGGAGTTGTTCATTGAATGCTTTGAGGTACATGAACATATTTGCTTTCGCGATGGTGCTATTTGTACGCGAGATATGTCGTGTGCTTTCACTAGGTATATCCGGATGACAGGTCGTCGGCGTTGCCCGATCTTCGTTGTTTGAGCGCGTGTCGCTTCGAAATTCACAGCGTATCTTTTTGCCATTGTCTTGTTTATTCGAATGTATAATAGGTTGCTTGGCTACAGCCTATTTTCGACATATGTAAGTTACCTAAGGGAGACGAGTGAAGCCTCGAGTTGGCGGTTGTTTTGGTGAGAAAGCGTGCTAGCGTGGACTGTAGTCGTGCTCAACAACATTGTTCGATAGCGGCGGAGGGGGGGGGTTCTACTTTTTCTTTATCAACCTACCCATAACATCAACAACGCTGAATAGAAACATATAATTTAACGCTTTGGCTTTTATTCAAGCTGCCGTTATTACCGCTGTTGCAATTGTTTTAGGGTGCGGCTCTATTTGCGGATGCTCGTGATGCTATTGGTTGTTGTCGGTGCTGAAATGGGAGTTTATATTGTTCTCGATGCCTTCGCTTATTCGGTTTATGTTGCACCTGCTTTTTGCTGATATTATTCTTTGGTTGTTGCTGACGATCTTGATGATTTATTTGCTTATGTTGCAGTTGTTGTGGTAGCTTATATTTGCGGCGCCTCGTGATGATTTGTGTTGTAGTTATTGTTGTCGCTTTTGA
Source organism: Tetraselmis chui (assembly GCA_026401115.1). Classification (NCBI taxonomy): domain Eukaryota; kingdom Viridiplantae; phylum Chlorophyta; class Chlorodendrophyceae; order Chlorodendrales; family Chlorodendraceae; genus Tetraselmis; species Tetraselmis chui. Next base: position 324,748 of record JAPMLY010000128.1, read on the forward strand.
TGTCCTTTATACCACATTTTCAATTGTTGTTATTGCGCAGTGTTGCCTTTGTTAAGTTGATGCTAATTTGAAAATTTTGCTCTTGCCGTCATTGTTTTGGTGGATGCACTTGTTATGAAATGCTATTGCCGTTGCCGTTGTAGTCTTGCCGTAGCTGATTTGTTTTGCTTCTTTTGCCGCTGCTCCCGTTGTTGTAGTTGCTCGGGCTTTTTGCGGCCGTTCCATGTGCTTCAATTCCTTTTGATGTTGCTCAATATATTGTTTGTTGGTAGTTATGATGGGCATTGTTTATGTTATCCATGCTGGTATTGCTAGTTTTAAATTGTACATGTTGATTATTACCAATTTTGATGATGCGGATATCATTGATGTTGTGATGTATTTTTTTGTACTCTTGTTGTTGTGAACGAGCCCTTTGTTTGGGTTTGTAGTTTCTCTCCCTGCTTGAATTATTGTACTTACTCATGCTTCCGTTTGTTGTAGTTAGTGTGGGTATTGATTATGTTATTCGGTTGCTTTTTCTCGCTGCACATATTGATTGTCTATGTTGTGAATTTTGTTGATGTTTTTGCTACTTCCGTTTTCGATAGGTGTTGCGGGTGTGCGACATGCAAGTAATTGAATATGGCGCGGGGCGAATGTGCGACGCGTTCAAGCAAGCACCAAAACTGAGACTTTGATTTAATATACCTTAATAGTGTTGTTAGCACTAGCATCTCGTTGCCTAGTGATTATGTACAAGGTAGCTATTTGTCATCCTAGTACTTAGTGTTATGCTATTAGCGGTACTTTATTCCCTATTAGTGGCGGTCGGCCGGCCGGTGCCGGTGCCTTCGCCGGTCGCCATATGTATCCTCTCACTTCTCTAGTCACCACCGCCGGCCCCCTTGTGGAGGTGGCACGACCTACGTGTAACTATCCGTTCCCGATTCCGACAGGTTATGGGCCCTCCACCGAGTTACACTAGTGAAGAGCGTGTGTAAATCGCTCGGCGCCACGCTAGTCCTACCTACTCCCACGTAAAAAGAGTATAGCGTGTGTAAGCGCTCGGCGCCACGCTAGTAATTCATCGTCCCACCAACACCACGCTTCGCCTTCGAGCTGGTTGTCCGCGACTGTCCTACCATCTCCCACGTAAAAAGGAGAAGAGCGTATGTAAAGCGCCCGGCGCCACGCTCGCCCCACCCAACTTTCAGTCTCACCTAGCCTTCAACCAACCGATGCTCTCGACCGTATCTAGTTGTTTAAAACCGACCCGCGACAATTCGGCCCGTGCGTACTTTAACTAGTAATGTTTTTTTTTTCCAAGGCAACGCCGCAACGCTATAACTTAACGAGGAGCTAACTTTTCCCACGGCGAAAGGGGGGAGTCAACACGAGCAGCGCCCGTCTGTGCTTTTGCGTGCCTACACGCTCCTAATATCCTTGTTGGTTTTGCTTCTTCCTCGCCGGTCGCTCTCATGCGTCGGCTAATTCGCCTGTGGACAGTTTTCCCAGCTACATGTCAGAATGGTATATTACGCAGCACATTTGAAAGCGCTTCATATCGGCAACTGCTCGCCGGTAGCGGCACAATCCCGTGAGCGCATGTCGCTATACCTACCTTGCATGACACACGCGCTACAAGCACTAAACCTTCGACCAAGATGGCACCTTCCTCGACGCAAGCTAGGACGATGTCAAGACCTCGGCTACCTTGAGGAGGGGTGTTAGCACTAGCATCCCGTTGCCTAGTGCTTATGTACAAGGTAGCTATTTGACATCCTAGTACTTAGTTTTATGCTATCATCGGTACTCTATTCCCTATTAGCGGCTGTCGGCCGGCCGGTGCCGGTGCCGTCGCCGGCCGCCATTTGTTTCCTTCTCGCTTCTCTAGTCACCATAGCCGGCCCCCTTGCGGGGGTGGCACGACCTACGTGTAGCTATCCGTTCCCGATTCCGACAAGTGTCCTAGTAGTTCGTAGACCTTGGAGAAAAACTAGAATCCGATGATGCGTGTGAAGGACTGTATTTCCCGTGCAACTATTATTCTCTTTCACGTGTTTCCAAATCTGTTTATGTTGTGCGTTTAATGTCCAATTGGTGCGCTCGCGCTTGCCATGCGATAAACTATTCGGCACTACTTGTTACATTATTATGTGAAATTCTGTCGCGAATATCTTTGATCCCTATCAAGGATGGCGAGCGTCTTTTTTTGAAGCCGGAGGGCTATAAACTCACAGGGCTTGTGGCACTTGCCGTAGGGACCAAAAACATTTGTCAAACTGTATGGTACGGACTACCAAGTACCAAAAGTATGTTTGCATTGCATAGAGTATGGGAGTCGAAATGTAAGTTTTTAAAATGTATGGGAATAAAAAAGGGGGAAATTCAATATCAAAAATCCAAACTTTACGAATTTAACAAGAAAAAGTAATGGAAACCCATCACTTTGAAAAAAGGGAAAATCCCGTAAGCAACAATAAAAAATTGTAATTTTCCGGGATGACTTGAAATCATAAAAAATGCACTCACGGTCCCGAAGTGCAAAACTTTTTGTCACCCGGCATGAGTATCGCGGTCCCTTGTGGCATCGCGGTCCCAACGACACCAACGGAAAAAAAAAGCATATTTCATGTACTTGCCTTTGGAACCACTGCGGCCGACTTCGCCCTCTAGGTCCTTCAGCGAGCCTCAGCAATAGAGCCGTTTGGTCCCCGTTGTCGTACCTCCGCTCACCGAGTTCCGCGCTATATTGGCCGTTTGCGGCAACTACTTTTTTTCTACCGAGCGGAAATAAGGTATGATGCAAGACCGACGACCATACGGTCAATCACCCATCAAGACACATGGCCGCATTCAAAAAAAATCCATAGGCGACCAATGCCACGATACAACTACCAAACCTACCCTTGCCATCCCCATCACCGCAATCCCCCCTCCTCGTAGACCTACTCGAGTGATACCTCGCTAGCAAACTCACTTTCTGAAGCAAATTCTACAACTTCCACTCGCCCTTAATAGCGCAGTGAAGCTTCTTCCCTCTTGAATTCTCCTCCGATTGGCGCGCGAGAGAAACACTCACACCCTTGTTGCACACGGCCTTATCCTCGGTCGTGAAACGCCCGCCCTCCACCTGTTTTTCGTGGATATTGCACAGCCTACACAAAGGCGCCTCGTCCGTCGCTAGTTGTATAGGCACTCCCCTTTATATTGTCAAGTACATGTTTGACCGGGCTAAGAGTAGTGCCGTGACGGAAGGGCGGTACATCAATCAACCCCATCAAAGACGACAACAACCCATGCAGCGTGGCGCTTATTCGCTTGGCTCGTCTCTACACGTCCTCAGCGTCAAACTTCGGCTATGCAAGCCTTTGGCTTTAGATCTGTGGCGGAACGTGCCCTTGCGTAAATGGTAATGCGATCGATTTAAATATACATGTTTTTGTAGCTACAATATAATGGCGTATACATAAAAAATTCCGCGGTCATAAGTGCCGCCCAACGATCCTACGATCTCCACGAGTAACAGCCAACGGCTTTGGCCCAACGACGTGGACTACGCTCGCTAGTTACGCTAGCTCGACCGTCCACAAGTAGATGAGCTCGAGCTTCCCCTCACACTAGCTAGACAATCACTCTTTGCATTTTGTGCCCGCAATCATAGACGTTTCCAAATCGACCCTGCCAACCCTAGTTTGCGCCTTGACTCCCATGTCTGTCGCGTGGGCTGACTTCTTGCCACAGTATACGCAACTTTACATTATTGGAACTATGGATTATTTTCCTTTTCCATTTGCTTGATGGTTACTAATCATCGGCTTTTCTTATGACAAGTACATGTCGTTGATGGGATTGGTTTAAACAAGTATACATATTGATTGCTACTACATGTACTTCAGCTTGCTATGCGGCATATATATCCGCATATATAGCATACAATAGTTTATTTGCTCACCCGCCTACTTCGGGTCGCGTTGGCGAGCTCCGTGACAAGCTCCCTGAGCACTACGACGCAGTCTTCCGCGTCGCGGCATGTCGCATCTTCGGCATGCTACCCTCATCATCCCGCATCCTCTCTACTCTACGCTCTCCCATTGCTTGTGCTTCTTGACATTTCTCGGTTCAAGTTATGCGGACTGCGTTCGCGTCGGCGGGTGTTGATATGTCAGACGATTCGTGAGCCACTGCTTTTGCTAACCATTTGGCTTGATGCGGCGGAGATGCTTCGGTCCACACCGGCCACTCTTGGTTAGTGACGGCCCTTGCGTATATCATCTCCGAGGTTCGTGGCGCACTCGGGGTAGGCGTCGAGGTTCTCATAGACACCACGATGTTAGTTCAACTCCCCAACGGCAACGACGGCCTCCCCGTGGATGTGGGTGTCTTGCACTGTCACGACATCCGAGGCTCAAAACTTGCTCTTGATGCCGTGGTTTCCGGGTTGTTCGGCGTTTCTAGCCCCCCGTCTCCCGAAGTCGCTCTACGCCGTGTTGGGAAGACCAAGCTCGAGAAGTACTCGGAGGGGGTGAGGAGTCGCCCCGACATATGCTTCATTCCCTTTGCAGTCACAAAATTTGGTACTCTCGGCGGCCACGCCACGGCTTTCTTGACGGAGCTGGCCAAGTAGGCAGCCGCATGTAAGGGATGTATGTAGGCAAGTTGTTGGCCTCATGGCGCCGAAAGGTCTCTCTCGCCGTCCATCTGCTCACGCAGACAACGTCTTGTGCAGTTTATCCGCCGCCGCAGACGGTGTGGAGGCCGCTCCTTCCTCGGATGGGATGCCTTCTCTTACCACGGCGCTCTTTACCCGCGCCATAGGCCGCAAGCGTCCCCGTGCTTCCTCGAGCGGCGCGTGAGGCGCCGCTTGTCACCTCCATGTGCTGCATTCTCGGCGTTGCCTAGGAGTTTTTCCTAGTTTAATCTGCTAGGTTTATGCCCAATGTATTGCTTCCTTTTGCCGTGCTTTGGATTCCGTGATGATCCTCTTGTCACTCTTGCCCTTTTGTTACCCGTCCCTTTTCCCCTGTCCGTGCTCATGTTGTTTCTCTTGTAATCAAAATGCTGATGATGCATCGCAGTACATATATCACATCGGTCGCTGCTGCACAACTACGACAGCACCGCCGGCTCTTTAATTACTCGTCGCTGTGATCTGAGGCCGACGCCGTCAGCCCTCATGAGGCATATCGTCAGTGCATCTGGACGCTGTAATTTTCAGCTCCCACACTACCGGTTGGTGGCCACTCATACGCGCTGCTGTGGCTGACTGATCGACGCCGCTAACCTGTCAGTCAGCGGGCCCGAGGCGGTGCTCTCAGCCTAGCACGCACCGAGTGGTCCTCTTTTCTTATTCTTGCTTACAAACAAACGGCGGCCGGCGGCAACAGACCTTCCACCCCGCGTCGTCGCCGCGATGGCGCCCAAAGGCAAGCCAAAGGCAAAGAATCGAACCCCACCCGCTCCTACGCAGCCTCCCATGGAAGGCGAAGAGGATGAGGATGCGATCATCGGGCAGGACGGCAACGAGAACATTTGCGGCGCGTGTCAGGTGTCGAAACCTCAGATCACTTGGAAAAAAAATGAATAGAAAAGAAAAAAAATCCCACTACCCCTTAAGGCCACTCATCTCACTGCCCCTCTCTTCCACTCTATCAGTCCGCTCGCCTATCAATTAGTAGTGACACGTAGACGGCGTGTCACGAGATGATATCCGGTCAACCCACCATGTTTTCCATTTTATGCGGTAGTTGCGTTAAGTATCACTACCCACACCCCACCCGCCAGTTCGCTGCCTCATCACCGCGACCATCGGCCTGTGGACAGCAGTGCATTTTTTCAGGCAGAGAGAGAAAGAGAGCGTGCTTTACGCCCACTGGCCCGACGAATCACTGTGCTGCTGCAAGGTCGAGGGGGGGAAGGAGGAAAAGGGGGGGGGCGGGAGTGCTGTAGACATGAAAGCACGTGTGCTGTGTGTTAATTATGCTTGGAGAGAGATGCAGAAAGATATATGCGCGTGTGTATGTGTGTGTATGTGTGCGCGCGCGTGTGTGTGTGCGCGCGCGCGCGCGCGTGTGTGTGTGTGTGTGTGTGTGTGTGTGTGTGTGTGTGTGTGTGTGTGTGTGTGTGTGTGTGTGTGTTTGTGTGTGTGTGTGTGTATGTGTGTTAGAGGGTGTGTTGCACGTGTTGCTGCTGTTAGCTTTGTTATCTCACCCCCATGCATTGCTCCTCCTCTCCGCTCTAACCACCATCTACTTATCCCATGTTTACCATCCTGGCAGTGTCCAGGAACGCTCATCTGCTGCGACGGATGCGTCGCCTCATTTCACGCCACGTGCGCCGGCTACGGTACCCACCCTTTCCCCCTCTCTCCCCCTCTTCTGTTCCTCCGCTGGGAGGGCTGTGTACAGAAACCGCTGGATCTTGCTGTGTGGTGTCTCACGGCCCCGCGTGCCGTAATGTTGGTTTTGGTGCTGGTGCTGTGCGTGATGGGGATTGGCAGCTGATGAGGAGGACATCCCCGACGGCGATTGGTTGTGTTGGGCATGCAGCGGGCAGGGCGAGCGCATGTTCCATCCCGTCCGCCCAGTGAGTGACGCCACACCCAACAATCCGTCCGCTTACCTCACGCAAATCTCTCGCATCAATCAATTTCCTAGCATCACAAACAACTTAGATGTTATCAATTGCCAGTTTATTCATTATGTCGACATTTCAGCTGAATGCGATCATTTGGATTATATTTCTTAATTATACTGGGTGGGGAGGAGAACTTGTTGTCAATAGTGATTTGTCTCGCGACCGACCGCCTTGTCACATGCGCAGATGGATAAGGCGGCAAAGGAGGTGTTCATCGCCAACGCGGGCTCCTTTGAGATGTTTCGAAAGGCGGCGGTGTTGGGGCAGACGAAGGACACGGTGCGGGTGAAATTCCTGGAAGGAAAACGCGAAACGGAGGTTTTCAGGAAGAGCAACCCGCGGCTGTGGCGCGGTGCCATGGATGAGGTACTCTCCCCCCTCTTTCTCTGTTTCTAAAGCACGCAAACACATATACACGCGCGCGCGCGCACAAACATGTTTACACACACACACACACACACACACACACACACACACACACACACACACACACACACACGTGCACGCACACACACACGCACATACACACACACTCACGCACACACACACACACACGCACTCATACACACACACGCACGCTCACACGCGAACCCGCACACACACAAACACACACAAAGCACTCATACACACAGACACACACACATGCACATACACGCACATACAGACACGCAGACACACACACACACACACAAACGCACTCATACACACACACACACACACTTACCCACACACACACACACACACGCACACACACTCACACTTACCCACACACACACACACACACACACACACACACCCACACACACCCACGCACACATAAACAAACACACACACACACACACACGCACACAAACACAAACACACACACACACACACATTCACACATACACACACACACACTTACCCACACACACACACACACACACGCACACACACTCACACTTACCCACGCACACACACACACACACACACACACACACACCCACACACACCCACGCACACATAAACAAACACACACACACGCCCACGCACACATAAACAAACTCACACACACACACGCACACATACACAAACACACACACATACACACATGCATACACACGCACGCACGCACACACACACACACACACATACACACATACGCACGCATACACACACACACATATAACGCGCAGATACACACACACACACACACACAAACAAACACACTTACACTTACACGCACACACACGCATACACACGCACTCACTCACTCACACACATGCATGTAGACACGCGCACACACAATCATGCACACGCACGCGCATACGCACACAAGCACACACACACACACACACACATCACATAC
>JAPMLY010000129.1:0-147500 GCA_026401115.1 Tetraselmis chui
GCAGCGGAGGTGTCCAGGTAGCCGATAGGGGTGGGAAGGCCGGAACCGAGGTTTAAGTCGATGAGAAAGTCACGCAGAGTTGTGCAACAGGTGTGGGGGTTAAAGTGGGCCGGGAGTGTGAAACGAGTATTGGTGTTTACAGTGTGAGGTTGGGTGTTCGGTTGGGGGTCCGGGGGGGGGGTGTGGGGTCTAACCTCTGTTATGTCCTGAGGGGACCTAATGATGACAGTCGGCCTGGTCGGCCGGGGTTGACTTGTGGGGGTGGCTGGCCCTGGGGGAGGCGGTGTTGGCCGGTGGGGTGTCAGTGGTCTCCGCGTCGCCCTCAGGAAGGTCTTCGTAGCCTTCGAAGTCGAGGTCGTCGTAGTCAGGGGAGACGGGTGGAGGGGGGGGGTGGGCAGCGGCGGCAGAGGGAGTGGGGGTGGCTCCTGGAGGGATGAAGGTGGGGTCGAGAGGAGGGTGAGGAGAGGGTGGGGCGGGGTGGGGTGGGAGGGAGGGGTGCGGGGGGGCGCGAGCCGAGGGGGATGGGGAGCGGTGTTTTTGGGAGGGTCTGGAGGGTTTGGTGACCCCTGCGGGGGAGGCGGGTTTAAGGGAGTGGTCAGTGGGGGGGCGTGTGCGGGGGGGGGAGGCTGCTGATGGGGGCGGTGCTGGGGGGTGGGAGGTAGGATGTTGGGGAAGGGTAGGAGGTGGGGTTAGGGTATGAGTGGTGTTTGGGTGGGCGAGGAAGAGGGGGGGGGATTGGTTGTGGGGGGGAGGGCGGGGTGGTGAGGTGGAGGAGTCCATTGGTTCGGAGGAGTCTTCTGTGATAGTGTGGAGAGGGGAAGGGGCGATGGTGGGATGTGGGAGCGAGGGGGGGGCCGGAGGGTGTGGGGGGGGATGCGCGTGGTAGGAAGAGTTGGAGGTGGGATGTGAGGCTGAGGGTTGGGGAGGAGGCCATGTGGTGGGGGATGAGATGGCCGGGGTGTTGGAGAGTTGGATGTCCGGGAGGGAGGAGAGGTCGAGGGGGGTGTCCTCGATGTCCTGCTGGAGGAAGGTAGAGGGTGCCAGGTGCCATTGGTTGGGGATGTGGTTATCTGTGAGGTGATGGAACCATTGAAGGAGGAGGGCAGGGGTGTTGCGGTGGAGGGTGTATCTTTTTGTGATTGTGAGGGGGTGGGGGGAGGGGGGGGAGGTGAAGATGGGGTCGGAGAGGCGGGCTTTCCCGAAGGCGGAGTAGTGGTGGGGGGTGATGTTGAGGGTGCAAGTGGAGTGGGTGAGGGCTCCTCTGTGTGTGTATGTGTGGTTCAGAGGGATGGTGATAGTGCCGTTGGTGGAGATGATGATGCAGTACATGTCGGGGCTTAGGGAAATTTGGATGCTTGTGGTGATGTTGGAGGAGCTGGAGGGGTGCGACCGAAAGTATGAGCCATCGGGGAATTTTCGCAGTGATGTGTGTTGGGAGGGGTGGGGGAGGTGTTGGGTGGGGGGGGTGTTTGTGGGGTTGGTGTGGGTGAGGTGTTCGTTGGCAGTCTGGGAGAGGAGGGTGTGTAGCCAATGGGAGGGGGGAATAGTGCCGTTGGGTTTGATGCAGGGGAGGGAGAGGGAGTGGCGGGATTGTATGAGGACTGTGGTGAGGCAAGTGTCAGTCCATGATAGACCGGGGACAAGACCGGAGACGGGGGGGGGAGTGATGGTGATGGTGTTGAGGTGATTATCAGGAGGTACGTGTTCACGGGGTGAAAATGGAAGGATTGGAATGGATACAGGTCCGGATTGTGAAAGGATGGGGTTCTCGGAGAGGTGTAGGATATTTACCCAGAATGCGGAGGGGTCGGCTTCGATCGGGGTCGGTGTGTCCAGCGGTTGGATGGCGTCCGCGAACTGGAGGACGAACTGGGCTTGTTCCGGAAGGTCCTCGAGTCTGCATTGGGGGTGAGTCGAGGGGGCTGAACCGGTCGAGGTGAGTGCAGAGGCGAGGTCACAGGTAAGGAGGTCCTGGAGGAGAGCGATCATTTCTGGGCCGGTGATACCGGAGAACAGGGGGGAGCGGATTTTCACGCGACGACCTGAAACTGCGGGAGCTGTGGCATCTCGGAGGAAGCGAATTTTCTGCTGTCGCAGAATGTTCAGGACCGAAGGGGAGAGGGTCGTGGAGGGAGGTACGGGACCGGCTGAGCTGAATTCACGCTGGTGTGAAGTAAGCTGGTACAGGAGACCGACCGTTATACAGGAGGTGGGGATAGCGAGGCTGATCTCTTGAAAGCCTGATCGGAGCTCGTCGGGGAGGGGGGTGGCATCATTGCTTTTTGTTGCAGTGGGGTGTGGAGTGCGAGAGAGGTTCGCAGACCAGCTCGTCTGGTGGGCGAGTTCCCGTCCGATTATATTTTTAATTCGGTTAGGTAGGTCGGTGAGGCCGTTGACGCGTTCGAGGAGCCATCGGCGGGCCGATGAGCAGGCGGACGCGATCGGGTCATGGTGTGACTGGTCGGGCAGGAAGATGCCGTGAAGCCAAAAGCGGGGAAGGTGGGGGGGGGTTGGTGGAGTACTGGCCTGTGAGGAGGAGTGTGTCGATCATTCTGGTGGAGAGGTCGTCGGCCGTTCCAAGTTGCGCGGTTGACTGCGGGACGGAAAGTACCAGGGGGGTCTGTAGGCCTCGATGGAGCGGTAGAGGGTCTGAGGCTGTGCCTAGGACCTGTTGGGGGCGGGGAAGCTGGGTGGTGGATAGGAATGGGGTCAGCGGGTGACCCGCGAGTGTGTTTCTGGGATGGTGTATGTCCGTGAAGCGGCCATGTTGCGGGGGATCCCACAGCAGCACCTGCTTGTAGGTGGGGGGGGGGGTTAAGCGATGAGGACATAGTCGTCGAGCCGTGTGTCGAGAGAGGAATGGGGGTAGTTTGAGGAGGTGTGGCTTGTCGAGGTAGGTGAGAGGTGTAGTGCGCGTGTTGGCTGCACGCGACCAGGTGTGATGGGACCTGGGTTTGGTGGATGTTGGCGGCGGACGGGGACTTCCGGACGCTCTGAGGGGCGTGATGGAGTGCGCCGGCCGCCGGGTAGCAGGATTTTTGTAAGCGATGTGTATCGCAGAGGTTCTGTAGTACTTTAACGGGTACCGATGTGGTTTTCGAAATGGATGGCGCGGTAGCTGTCGGGGGGATGAAATTCAAATCCCTGGAAGCTGCGCCTTTGAGTGTGTACCGTCTGGTGTCGCTACGGATCCACTGACCAGTTAGAGCTAGGCTCGTGTGGGGAGAGGTGAATGGTGCGCGCTGTTCAGCGGCCCTGTTCACCAGTCTTGCGCTCAATGGGAGGCCAGGCCCAGAGCGAAGACGATCGGCGTTGCTCATTCGAGCTACCGACCCATCCCCGTGTTATATGGTGTTTGTAGTACTTTAGTAGTACTGTGGATCGTTTTACGGTCTTAAGTGACGGTAGGATACGTTTTCCCCAATCATTATAAGCAGCAAGCGCGAGCAACGTTCGAATAGAAATCACCCTCACTGTGGGAGCGAAGGTCTCGTGGTAGTCCACACCCTTCTCCTGAGTAAACCCGCGAGCCACAAGTCTTGCTTTGTACCTTGCAATCTGTCCATTGGCATCGCGCTTCAGCTTGAACACCCACTTGGAATCTACGAGCTTGCGACCGGCAGGACAAGGGACCAATGTCCAGGTTTTCCGAGATACAAGTGAGTCGTACTCGCTCTTGATAGCTGCCTCCCACTCCCCCGATTGGGGACTCCTCAGCGCTTGCTTGTATGACACCGGCTCTTGAACGGTCGGGCTGCTGGCTGTCTTAATAGCTGCGGCACTTCCCGCAGTCCATCCATCTCCCGAAGCGCCCGCTGAACGGAGATTATACCTTGGACTGGGTACGCATTGCTGTGGTGCAGCAGTGGATCGAAGATTATACCTTGGCCGTGGAGTCTCCCCCGAATGCATGTCCCGTTCCTCTTCCGTCGACCCGGAATGCTGCCGCGACTCCCGTAGCGGCGACTCCCCCGAAGGTGTATCCGGTTCTTCGCTACACATGGTGCGCGGGATGCTGTCCTCTTCATCATCATTGCGTTGCTCCGCATTGCTCTCCCCCATTGAGAGGACTGCAGCCTCATCGAACACCACGTTGCGGCTGCTCACCACCCGACGAGTAGCAGGATTGTACACCAACCACGCAGGTGATTCGGAAGCATAGCCCACAAAGACACCCTTCCACGCGCGATCGTCAAGTTTGCGGCGTTGAGACTTGTCAACGTGGACATAGGCCGGACAGCCGAAGACCCGCATGGAGCTCAAATCAGCTCGTCTACCGGTTGCCAAGGTGAAAGGTACACCGCCGGCTCCGCTACTATGCACACGATTGCGGACATGCACCGCAGCGGCCATCGCTAAAGCCCAATACGATTTTGGCAGCGCGGCTTGCCGGATCATTGACTGCGCCATCGGGACCAATGTCCCCCACTGCCGTTCAATACGGCCATGTTGCCAATGCGCGTAAGGGGCAGTGATCTCCACAGCGATGTTGAACTCATCCAAGAGGTTTCGGAAGGCAGCACCTAAGAACACCGTGTCATTGTCCACCCGAAGACGACGAACCGTGTGCCCCAGAGAACGGATGGTAGTCAACATGCGACGGAACGAGGCGGGAGCCTCATCCTTGGAGCGGACCGCATCATGCAGCATGAAACGGCTCCGGAAATCAACCGCACACAAGCTGTACCGCCGTCCTCCCAAGGATGGAACACTCATAGGACCGCAGAAGTCTAAGCCGAGGACCTCAAAGACACCAACGTTCCGGTCAGCCGGCTCACGAGAGATACGGCGGACGTGCGACTTACACATAGCACACGTCTCACAGAAGCCCAACTTCTCCGACGCAGAAAACGCCACACCCTCCACCTGAGTGGCCAAGAGCCCGTTCAATTGCGACTCGCCAAGGTGACCGAGTCGGGAATGCCACAACCGTTTTTCCGATGGCGCAGTGGCGACCGAAGCGGTAGGATTCAACGAAGCAACCCGCGCCGGCAACCACACCAATAAATGCGCGCGCTCCAACGGAACCACCACGCCACCACCATGACCGGCATGAAGACGAAGGTGGTCCACGGGGTCAGCTAACACCACAGAATGACCTTGTCGCCGAGCTTGGGTGAGGCTGAAAAGTCGATGGTAAGACCACGACGCACGACGGGATAGCTCAGGAACGTGGAGCACATTCTTTAGCGTGGCAGGAATCTCCTCTCCATCTTCAGCCTTCACAATGATTCGGACCGAGCCCACTCCAACAGCGCGGGCGCTGATACCCTTCACCCAAAGCCGGTCGGTGAGCGCTCGATACTCACAGAAGTCACGGCGCACACTAGTCATGTGATGGCTGGCGCCGCTGTCGGCCAACCACATCCACGTTTCCCCATCGCGCTCGAACATGTGTCGAGCCTCGGAGAATGGCCTCGCAGGGGTGGCTGTCACGTCCATGACCGCCGGAAAAGCAACCGGGGAGTCCATTTGCGCAGAGTTACCTCCGGTGTTGTTGACGGGGCACTCGGACCTGCGATGGCCCTTCTTACCACAGCCATAGCAAACACCACGAAAAATTCTCGCTCCGCCTCTGCCATATGAGGTACGACGAGTAGTCGCAGCTCCTTGAAGAGATTTCAGTTGGTCTTGGAGCTCGGAGACTTGCCGCTTCAAAAGTTCAGTCGTTGAGTCATCATGAGACGCTGCAAAAGCCGTAGGCGTTGGGGGCTCCGTTGAATGTGATTGCGCACGACTCTCGATGCGCATGCCCTTTTGACGAAGATCACGCTTGACGGTATCCATGCTGAGGTCGTGTACGTCCCACGTGTCGGTGATGGAGTGGTATTCGCTGCGCAGGCCCTTCACCAAGTACATGATGATACGCCGGTCGTGGACGACGTCCCCAACTCGGGCAAGCTGTCGTTGCAGTCGAACTAACCGGTTCAGATATTGAATGCCGCTCTCGCCGTCCGCTTGCGGCGTCTCCAAGTCCTGCAATAGTTCCGTACACCGGTAAATACCATCGTCCTCATAATGATTGACTAACGCAGTCCATGCAGTGTGGCCGCAGGTCTTGTCATCCTCGCTAACATTCTCGATAATAGAAAGGTCGTCCTCCGGGAGCGCAAGAATCAATGTGGAGTACATGTCGACTTGTTGTTGAGAAGAAGCGGCACCATCCGACGACAAAGCCGGAGCCCACTTTTGCATCAAGCCAAATGCACGAAAACGTTTCTTCCACACGTCAAAATCTCGTCTCTCCCCACTGAACTTGGGTAGTTTCACGGAGTCCATATCAGGTACGTCGGATGCGCTCGCAAGAGCACCAGAAAATCAGGAAAACTGCCAACAAGAAAAGCACCAAGTACCGGTGAAGCGGCGGGCAACACGGCTCAGAAACGGAGACGACAAAGGGCTGACCGAAGACGCAATTGTACTCCCGGAGTCTATACAGCCAAGGCAATCAGAAACGAGTCTCAGAAGGTCGGTCAAGTGACGTCGTACAGGAGTGCTAGTACACTTGTGGTAAGATGCCTTTCCAAAAATTCAGCCGGACCACTATCGGCTTTCACGAGAAAAGAAACTGGCGGGTGACAAGCTCCGGAAGCGAATAAAATTCCAGAAAGCGCCAAGCTATAACAAAGAAGAGCAAGCCGATCTTCACGTCACACGAGTCGGCGTTCGGGGGTTGAAGCCGGCTCCAAGCGACACAAACAAGTCGCTACCAGCCGGGTATCGAAGTAAAGCTACAAACACAAGCAAGAGCCAGCCACTTTGTGAGCCAGCCGCACCTCACGTATCGTGCGACACCACAAAGGTCTACCACTCTTCGAGAAGCAAGCTCTAGGTTCCAGTCAAGACAAATGACTCCAACAACTAGCAGCTAGAGGGCCCATAACCTGTCAAAGTTGAGGGGGCAATAAGGAATGCTTACACTCGGTGAGTGACACTGCATGTCATCTCACCCTCAGCAAGTGCCTAGCACTTGCCTATCACAGGACACGCACTCACCTTGTGGTGAGCACACGCCAACATATATTCTGAGCCTTTAGATGATATCTAACGCTCAGCAACTTGCCACCATCAGCAACCTAATCCTCTCTGTTGTTGATTGGCTTATCATCTCATAGTGCTGAGTCACAGCCGTACTATCACGATGCTACTTGACCAACATTGCTGTGTAGCAACTTGATTATCACACAAAACCATGTCTCGCAACAGTTACAATTATCTTGCACAGTATGCTGAAAAATCTGCGGCACCACCCTCAATAGGTTGTGCAAGATGTCGGCGATGAAGAACATGACAATGGGCATGGGCATGAAGGGTTGGCGGCCTCTGCACTTGCCGAAGTACTACTATTGTACTTGTTGGCGTTTGGACTTACTAATGCCCTCCGTAGATGGCGTCTCACTAGTCGCATTGATGGTGCAAGCATAACATGTCATATAACATAGTCGATCAACAAAACACACACATACCTCCGTGCCATTGTTTTTTCATGCCCACGTCTTTCGCGAACTGTTTTCCAACACCTGATTGATCACGCCGAGGCCGTCCGCACCCCCCCCCCCCCCCCCCCCCCCCCCCCCCCCCGGTGGTTTACGCTGCCAAGGGACCGCCTATATGAGCAGTGTGTTGTTGCGATAACCCTAGGCACATTGCTTTAGGCAACATGTCGATAGCTATGTACCGACTAGGGGAGGGGCTGGTTGAACAAGCGGACCGAGTCGCCGCTCCACAAAAGATGTTGGGTACGGCGGAAATATCGATTCGAAAACCCTCCTTACCGGGTTTTCCCTGCGGCGGTCGATCTTGAGGACCTCCGCCGTTAGACCGTGTCGCTTTTCCGGATGCGACCCTCCACCGGCCTGCGTAGCTTCTCGCATCGTCCCAAGGGGAGACTCGAGGTTCACTGGTTGGTAAGATGCCAACGAACCCCTTGCCTTGGCGCTGCTTCCCGGCTATCCGCCTCTATCTCCAACGCCCGCCGCCAACTACCCAAATCCACCCCTACCCCCCTCTCCACCCAAAACTCATAAAATGCAAGCCCCGCCCGTGGACCACAGCGTATTCGAAGATTATCAAGTCTAGAAACATCGAACTAGCCGAGCGGGAGATCTTGACGTTGGTGTACATACAATATTTTCAAAAGCCCTCCGTGGTGAGGCTTCTTGAGAGTTGATGATCCGCGGATCGCAGCCGCCGGAGCTCACCCCGCCTAGCCTCCAACCGTGTTAGGCATGGCACAGCTATATGGTTACCGGCGCACACCATGAGGAGATGGGGGTGAGTGTCGACGGGCCTCCGAGCGTACCCTCCTCCGGGACCGTCGCCGGCGGGCTCTGTTTACCGATAAAATGTACGCAAGGAATTGTTGTAACACGTACCGAGTGCTCTTAATGGCACGCTGGGTTCCTACCTTAGCGATTGTTTCCTTGGAGATTGTGTAGATAGATATTTGGTGCTAGCTTGTTGCCCATATGATTTATATTCTTACTTCATGCGTTTTCTTTTGTCCTTTCTTTCGGGGTGACTTCATGAAATTCCTTTAACGACAATTTGTGGGCGATGTGGTTTCGTGCGCGTTCATCACACGGTCAAGGGGTATTGCCCCTTCGCTTTTGAGGAAATAATGGTATGTTGCTTGACTCCCTTACCTCGCCTTCGAGCTTCAAGACCGGTGGGCGAAATTAATATATTGGACTTTCTATGCCTTTTCCGTGGGATATGTGCCCCTTCGTCTCGAAGTTTCCTTTGCCATTCGTATGCTCGGTTGAAGGATTTTGTTCGTCGGTCTACCTTGACTATATGTGTGCTTTGTCGTTTCGTTGTGGTAGATGTGCTCATGCGATTTTTGCAAAGGGTTTCTATCTTATTCATGGTACGCTTAGTTCGCACCTTCGTGATGCTGTGCATGGCGGTTGTGCTGATGTTTATGCTTCTTTACCTGCTGCGCGGGACTAGTTCCGACTCTTTCTTGCCCGCCCCCCCCTTTTTTATGCTGGTGTAATTTCAGAACTGTCGTCTTTATGAGCAATTTTCAAGCGCGAAGGATCGAATAAACTGCAAAACAATGTGTATAGTTTTGTAGGGAAGTGTATTTCCTTTATGTTTCTCAGATGTATTCCGCCCTGTTTGACCGGGTCCAATAATTCCATATCCCGGCCCGGGGAGGGAGAGCGCCAAAAAAAAAAATACACTAAAACCCGCCACATTCCACAGCAATATCAGCAGCAACACTATACGGTATGTCCACCCAGGTATACCAGGATGCCAAGAACCCAGTTGTAAAACGACTAGTCGCTACGACTCAGGCACAACGAAAGACTGCAGTGCGCCCGGGACCGCGCAAGGAATTTCACCGTCGACTCGCGGGGTCGAGGTCTAAAAACTTGTTAGCACTCGTCTCACTCGACGCGTACAGCCTCGGCCGCAACGGCCAACGGGAGCAGTATACGCGACTGACTGCGGGCTCGCCATCGCCATAAGTTCCACCCTCCGTTACAGGTGCTGCACCTTACTGCTCGCTGCTCACCTGCCCTCCTTCGATGACGACCTCGCCGCTCGGCTCACCAGCTCACCGGTGCCCTGGAAGATCCCGAAGTCACGTTGGCTATAATATACCTTGCCCTGGCCACTGACACATCAGGCTTCACACCTCGACCACCCCGTGCATGCCTTTTCTCGCTAACACTCGTCGCCACCGATGACGGGGCAAGGGGACGCCGACTGGCGCTACCTCACTTCCCTGCTGTCGATGTTCACTTACTTGCTGTCGTCGCCCGCAGGGATGGCGTGAGATAAGGGGTCGAAAGCTCGTGCGAAGCTGCGTCAGTGTCGCTCAGTTGCCCAACAACCGTCGAGCAGAAGCAGCCTACGGCGCTCTATGTGTCGGTCACGGTTTGACGTTGTGATACGCTGAATGTCGTGAGGCAGTGGGCGTATCTGCTGCAGCTGGTGCGACGCGGTGGGTGATAGAGGCCGGGGTGGAGGAGGCGGTGGGGGAGGCGGGATGAAGGGGAAGCGACGAACGGGGTCGGACTGGGTGTTGGAGGGGGTGGGGCAGGCGGCGGAGGAGGGGGAGAGATACCTGGTGGACCGAGGAAGCGGGCTAGTGTATGTTATCGACTCGCCGCTTAGCTGGCCAGCGCCTGTGGGATGGCTCACCGACATGGGTCGCGTGGAGAGGGTGGGGCTCGACATGCTGGGCTGGATGAAACGCGTGAGGCAAATCTTTGAGGTGAAGAGCAGCCACCTCCACCTCATCATCATTGACTCCGTGTTGGGGGTGAGAATGGGGATGGGAATGTAGAGCTCGTGGTGGGAACGAAGAACACCTCTGAATGGACGGCAGTAGCATTACCGGAATATACCGTGGCATATCGGATGGGGGGAGTGAGATAGAGCGAGGGTGGTGTGCGTTGGCGGTTGCGTCGATATGCGCATTGACCCACCATCTCAACGGCGGGGAATAATGAGAGCAATGTGTAAACGGGCACTTGTCACTGCATCCGTGACTATGTATTGACTAGCCACGGAGCTGAGCGGGGTTGTGGGCTCACTGCTGCGTAGGACACCTCGCGCGTGCGTCGTGGGTTCTCCAGTAAGTCGCAGCCGGGCATGAGGGGCGACCACCTTGGGTTCCAGGCGCTGAAGAGCGTGCTGGCGGAGCTGCTGGGGCAACCCAGCCAGGGAGAACTCATGTATCTTGCCGTAAGACGCCGTGCTCACTACCTGCCAGCTGCAATTACCCCACCCTCTTCCCTTGGTAACATAGTGGATGTTAAGTAAACCATGCAGTGACGGAATAAGCTTCCTCTCGCGTGTGCTGAGTGACTGAGGGGAAGGAGGTGTCGCGGTTTGGTCTTGCAGGCGGTGCTGGGTGTAGACCGTGGCGTGCAGATGGAGCTAAGTGAGCTGCTGAAGGCAGGTCGGGCGGCGGAGCAGGTCTACCAGGCCGTGTTGCGGGATACGGAGGCGGTGAAGGAGACGCTGCAGATGGCATCGATGGCCTTCTCCCGCTCGAGGGTGGGCGGCACTGATCCAGCCAGCATCGGAAAATATGCTTTCCAATATACTGTGTCGTGATTGGGGTGCGCGAATGTGGAGGGGGGAGGCGTTGTGCTGAGCACAGATTTGGGCAATGTTGTGTAGGACGCAGCGGATGAGCTGTTCAAATGTTACGATGTAAACTGCGACGGCACACTCGACCCGCTGGAGATTCTGTGGCTTTGCAAAGCGCTCATGCCAGCCCTTGAGCCGCCGCAGCTGAAATATATCGTGGCTTACCTTCAGGTGCTCCCAGCCCACAGTTGTCAATGTCTCCATGCTTTAACCAGCTCATGTGGCTGAGCGGTGGGAAAATGAAGAAAACTGCGGCGTTCGCATTCGTGCATACATGCTTCTATGCAATTCTGTGTATGAAATGCTTTGCGTGCGTATGTGTGTGTAGGTGTGAATATATGTTTGTGGAGGAGTGAGCCTTTGCATGGTTGTGTATGCATATGAATGAAACACGTCATTGTACTTCAGTGATTGGGCGGTGTGTATGTGTTCCATCCAGTTATGATAGATTGTTTTGGTGTGAGCGAACGTCTTCTTATTCAAGTGAAAGCATGCATTCGTATATTTCTGAGAGGAGTGTTTGCGTGTTTGGGAAACATTGCACTGTGTGTGTGTGTGTGTGTGTGTGTGTGTGTGTGTGTGTGTGTGTGTGTGTGTGTGTGTGTGTGTATGTGTGTGCGTGTGTGTGTGAGTTAATGAACAAGTGCGTGTGTGTGTGAGAGAGAGAGAGGGAGAGAAAAAGGGGGGGGGGGGTCACGGAGAGTCAGCGAGTGAGAGCCAGAGAAAAAATTGAGAACCGCTGGCTGAGTTGCTTTAACAGCAGGTTGTGGCCTGAGTTGGGAGCTGTCGTTGGTGTCAGGTGCATGACATACGCGGCCACGGAGAGTTTTCCTACCGGGAGCTGCTTCAGCTGTTACGCGCCATTCCTGTACACATGCCGCATGGGTGCCACCCAGGCACCTTTGCACGTCCCTCCGTCCTAGGCGCCAGCTCCGCCTCCCAACGCCGCCAGTGGGCGCCGCGCACCGAAAGCCTCGCAGGTAGTAGCTTTGACGGTGATGGGGAGACCACGTCTGCCTCGCTGATGTCTACACCCGGAGAGGAGGGCCCCATGGGCCTCTGCGCTGCCATCACCGCGGCCATAAAGGTTTGAATGAATGCACACAAACACACACACACACACACACACACACACACACACACACACACACAAGCACACTGTGAAGTATTCACCCACACTGTCACATATACGCGTTCACAGACAACGTTTTTTATCCACGAACATAGACGCACACAAACAGTCTCCTGACTATCTGTGGAGCACCTGGGCATGTACTCTTTCAGTGAAGTCACACACTTTCTGACGGGATTACTGCACCCCTCTGCGCTGCGATACCACAGAAAAATGCGGATAAATTCGACGAGATCTTTGAGCGCTTCGACAGTGACCGCAACCAAGGATTAGATGTGCAGGAGCTCAAGGCGCGAACATACTACACTGCATTCTTTCGCTATGTGTGAATGGATGGATTATTCCGTAGGAATGAAAGCCCCACAGGGGGGGGTTCGTTGGGATGTAACAGAGGGCTGAAAGGCCGCTGTGTTGAGCCATGCGTCTTTGATAATCTCGACAGGCCTTCACTGAGGCGGTCCTGGGGCGGCCGGTGATGGTGGCGGAGGCCCACAGCGCCATCGCCATCCTGGACTTGGACGGAGATGGCAAAATCTCGAGAACGGAGCTGATGGCTGCCGCGGAGGACATCACCAACTATCAGGATGAGGTGAGAACCTCAACCTACCAAGCCAGTTAGCCAGCAGAGAGACACTGGCGGTGGGAGGGGATTACAGTACTGTGGGTATCGATTGCTTAGTGAGGTGCTGTGTTCCCTGATCGCAGATTAAGCAAAGTATAGAGAAAGGAAGCTCCGTGAAGCTACTGGACAGAGTGGTCAGCTGGGTTACGGATAACAAGGTGAGGCGGATGAATGAGAGCAACGGCAGGAAGGGGGGGGGAGAGGGGGGCTCATCGCTGTGCATCCCACACTCATCGCTGCTGCGCGTCTGGGGTTGTGGTCGTAGGAAGACGCGCACAAGCTATTCATGGGCGTTGTGGCGCCTGGGCGGGTGCACATGCTGGTAAATTGCCTTGGCGAGTTTATCCGCCGTGTGGAGCCGGAGGCGGACGACAGCGACCGTCGGCGCGTGGTTGCCAACATCGTGCGCCGCATCCAGGTACCTTGTCCCTGTCTTACCTTTGTATGCGGCTGACTGTTCTACTTGACTTCAACTGGTGTAGCCCTTCCATCAGGAATTGGGGTTGGAGTTCCGGGTTCTGGTCGGATTCTTGATGTGGCGTCCTTGGATGGGGCAGGAGGGAATGCCATTTCAATGTTCGAGTGCCCGTTATGATAACATCAGACATCTCGCAGCTTTGATTTGGTTTGGTAGATAGGGTTCAGTTTCTGGTGACACCGGATCAGATCCGCTTCGGACGCCACATAAATCACTGATGTTCATGCATGGGACGGGATTGGATGTTGGCTTACACGCTGATGCCCGCTATTGTTTACATAATGTGTTTAGCCGGTAAAAGTCTTTAGTACATAGTGCGTGGTGTGTCATTGGAGGAATTGTGAGCTTGAGGCCGTGACTGGACGGGTCTACCCGCTCGCAGGGCTTTGGGGTGCTGGGCTCGGGAGAGATTTCGTTCCAGGCGCTGATGGCAGGCGCGAGAGACCTGAAGGCGCGTCTGTTGCACACCATCACATGCGAGAAACGCGACAGCTACGGACACGTCAGCAACACCGCGGCGCTGCGAGCCATATACGACGAGCTGCACTCCTTTGTGACGAAGGTGCGCCTGCTACCCAGCTTGCCTTCCCTCGCTGCCATTGGCATAGAAGGATATGCCGCTGTGGACTTACGACGTGTACATAGAAGTTTAGATGGTCTGCTTCCCTTTACGTTCGTGGCTTTCCCCGTCCCCACCCCATCTAACATTATAACACGCAATGAACACAGGAGCACATGCGCGCGCGCGCACACACACACACACACACACTTTAGAATAAGTAAGATTAAGTTTTAACGATAGTATTAAAGCGACTAGCCTTACATACTGCGGTCCTCCTTTTCCAGCTGCCCCGGGATTGGCGTTTATTTGACTCCCCCCTCCGGAAAATTGCAACACAACTATATTTATGTATATATACGTGAACGTAACACTGTTGCGTATTTTACTCAAACAGACACATGCATGTCTTGCACGTATTTTCTAAGCTGTCTACGAGCTTTCATCCGACGATAAGACAATCACATGCACTGGCACTCACGCGCTACCCACGCCGTCCACACATCTACAGGAGGAGAACCGCAAGCACTTCATGTTCCGCTTTCGCAACGCGGCGAAAGGATCGCGGGCGGGGGTGGGAGAGCTGCCAATAGCGAAAGTTGAGGTGCGTCATCAGGCGAAACATCATGCCGAACAGTTGTGCTATGACAACCCGCAATGCGCATGTATGCATTTTGAGTCTGCGGCAGCTGAAGTCCACGATGTCATGTGGCATCACACGCAGCCGATGCTGCTGGGTTTACTGGGCGCGGGCCATCGATCAGAGGTGCTTTACTTTGTGGCGATGCTGAAATGTCGCGGCGATCCCGGTCGGAACGTCACAGTGGGCAACCTCACCAGCGCGGTGATGGATGGCCGCATGATTCTGCGACAGGTACGACAAACGAACCACACGTGAGCTGTCTTTGCTGCGTTTCAGTTACCTCATCATCGATGCGACCAACATCGCAGGTATCATCGGAGAACAAGCCACCCACTTCGGAGGACATCATCGCACGCTTGGCCGTCTACTTTCAGGACTGCGAAGTGGGCGCCGCCAATTGCTGAGTACTCACTGTGACACGTCGCATTGATGAGTCAATGAATCAGACACGCCATTTGCCTGTTTGAGGCGGAGTTCCGCGGCAATTCCGTGGCAGGCGCCTTTTTTCAACTGATGGTGTGAGGGTGGTGGGTTGCTGATAGGACAAGGCGGGCTACATCTTCGACCAGGCGGATGCGGACAAGGACGGCGCCATCGAACCGCACGAAATCGAAAGGATGGTGCGCGCGTTCCAGCCGGCTGCTACGCCTCAGCAACTGCAGCTGTGCATTGCGTGGATGCAGGTAGCGAGGACTGCCCAACTCTCAGTATTTTGACGTACCTCAGGAACACGTCCCACTTCAGTATCCGAAGGTAGGCTGCTCGTAGGTGGATTGTGGAATTCACAGTCACTCCTGCTGCGTGTTTCGTCTTTTGTCTGTAAATAGGGGTTCGACACACGCCGACTTGCGCAGCTCACGTTTCACGAGCTGCGGAGCGGCCTGGCATCGCAGCTGGAGCGTTGGAACAGCCTTTGGGACTCGCTGGCGGAGGGGAACCTGGACGCGCTGCAGCCACAGGAGCGCATGATTCGACTCATCAAAGCCTTGGAGCGCAAACTCAAGGTCCCGCCACCTCTTCAGCTCTGCCCCCCCCCCCCCCCCCCCCCCCCCCCCCCCCCCCCCCTATTTTGTTGGCATTGGGTGTGGGACAGTCGGATTGGAGAGATGAGAAGCATGGCCCGAGAAATGCTTATTTATGAATCCTTGATGTAGATATGCTAATATCGGTTTTGTGATTTGGTTGCAGGGCGGAGGCGTCAGCTTTTCGGACTTTTTCCACAAGTTTTGTGATAGGCAAGGCCGCATGCACGTCGCCGGGCTTCAGGTAGGTGTTTCACTATAGGTGACGCGTCTGATCTAGAGTTGATGCCCGCTGGTGCGCTGTGCCGAGTTCAGAATGTAATCACGTGACCCGTCTGTTTGCTCTTTCTCGGCAGCGATTCTTGCGCGAGCTGCTCGGTACGGTGGATCGCCCGACGGTGCGTTACTTTCAGGCGATGGTGGACATTGACGGCGACAACGCAATCACGCTCGATGAGCTGAGACAGTGCATCGAGGAAACTATTTCGCTGGTCGGGATGGTCCGTTCACCTGCCTTGCCCCCATCCATGTCAAGTATTACCGCTTGTTTTTTCCATATGGGATTCGAGTCACAACAGTGTATTGAGCACGGCATGTGCGAATTACAGGTAAGTAGAGGCGAATCTGTGGAGAGCGATCGGAGGCTGCGCTCTAATCTGAAGTCGCTAGCAGACCACGTCCTCGGTCAGCGGGTGCGTCATGTCGCCCCCGTCCCTTTGTTCAGTCGGAGTGGCTCATACATGCATGAAGGCATGCCTATTGTCACTTGCTTAGGATGCAGTAGCCTTAGCTTGGATCGCAGGGGGAATGTTAACTTCAACTGTCGGTCAATATGGTAAACATGTGCCACTCGCCCGATTTGCGCTGATGGGGGTTTGGTCTTTTTAAAATGTTGGTTACCGCCCGACTGCGGTCCCCTGCGTAGAGGGTGGCCAGGGATGTATTCGACCGCTGCGATGAAGACCACAATGGGAAGCTGGAGCCCGCGGAGCTGCGCGTCTTCCTGCGCCACATCAACCCGAGACTCAGTAAAGTAGACTGTCGCATGCTTCTCGCCCACTTTCAGGTGCCCCATACCGACACCCAGGTTGTTCCACATTAGTTCATTCGGCATGGCACATTCGACTTCATATCGACTGGAGGGCGCTGTTAAAAGGGTGGGGCTGCGATCATGCAGGGGATGGACATAGACCGTGACGGCATGCTGTCCTTCGACGAGATGGTGGATGGCATGCAGGCCTATGCCGGTGGGCGTGGAGACGGCAGCAGGGGCAATATTCGCTCGCGCACACCCTCTAACACCGGTACCGATTTTAGCGCCGGGAGCAGCCCGTCTAAGAGCCAGGATGGGCTCCATATGTTGTCGCTCTCCCCTCGCCCCTCGCCCCCGCTCTCCCCCGCCAGCAGCCGGCCGCCCTCCCCTCCCCACTTGAGCCGCGTCTCCTCTGCAACCGACCCTCTCACCGCCGCCTCCAGCCCTGACCTAGGCATTGAGCCGCCTAAAGGGGAGGGGGGAGACCATGGACAGGCACCGCTACAGCCAGCTAACGAATCCTCGGAGCACAGGGGTGGCATCGTGCCGCCGGGCCTCCTTCGACTTTATCAGGGCATGTTGATCTACATGACGGTACGGCACGGCCAACGTAGTTTGCTCCTCCACTATTTCACCCTCGTTTCTGCTTATCGTTTGGCCTCAATGCTTGGCAGACATGTTGCGCATCTTTGGCAACATCTTTAGTTTGTGTGGGGCGACTGATTGGCGCTTGGTCGCCTGGCCTCTCCACATTGATGCCTGGCTGGTCTGTTTGCAGGAAAACCAAATCAGATTCTCTGAGCTCTTTCAACGCTTTGACAGCACCGGTCGCGGACGCCTCAGTATGGGCGATCTACGCCACTTTGCGTCCGACGTGCTAGGCGTGGTGGACAGGGGCGATTTGAAGTACCTGCAG
This sequence comes from Tetraselmis chui, assembly GCA_026401115.1. Taxonomy (NCBI): domain Eukaryota; kingdom Viridiplantae; phylum Chlorophyta; class Chlorodendrophyceae; order Chlorodendrales; family Chlorodendraceae; genus Tetraselmis; species Tetraselmis chui. The sequence goes on from JAPMLY010000129.1 coordinate 17,518, forward strand.
GTCGGCGCATCCATCTCATTTGAAACAAATCATCCACAACCTATCCGCCATCAGTCGAGGGGAGGGGTGCAGTTAGAATATCTCCTTCGGATCATCTTCTGAGAAATGCTAGTCACTCGCAGGCGATGCTGGATGCCAATGGCGACGGCTCCATTTCGTTGCTGGAACTGAAGAATGGCCTGCGTGATGGGTATGCCATTGTCGCGGCCGCCACCAGAGGCGCGGCTGAGATGGAGTTTGAACAGTCCTCGTCGCTGTCTGCCTTGAAGGCCACGTTAGCCGACCTCACGGTGCGTGAACAAGTTTGCAAACTGCTCTCCACATCTTTGGCATGCCTGTCTTCTCGGATGGCCCTCATTTCCTATTTGAACAATCGTGGGAATATCGATAATGTGTGGGTGTCTTAGGAGGCGGAGCTCACGCAACTCTTTAGTCGATGCGATGCATCGGGGGACGGCTTCCTGGAGCCGTCGGAGGTGGGCGACCTGGTGCGAGCAGTGTGCGTTGACGGCGACGGGCGAGAAGTGCGCCTCGGTGTCACGCTCATTTACGCGCTGGACGCGGACGGCGACGGGCGCATCTCGCTGGAGGAGATAAAGCACTGGCGTCGATGCCTGGGGGAGGGGAGGCTGACGGACTTGCAGCCCAGGAAGCGAGTTGACAGGGTAGGCATATGTCCCTCTCATATGCCTCCCAATATGGAGTGCCCCAAATATGCATGTACATCAATGTGTGAGCTTGGGTTGCCTCTGCCAATCAAAGTCGCATACAAATTTGATTGAGTTTAATTTTTAATGGAGCCAGGTTCAGTTCATCTATGTTCTCATCTCATTACTTTCCGGTGTTTTTGAGGCGTAAAGAGTACAAGTATGTAGCTTTGCAACTGAATTCGCTGAAATCGCGGCATTATGTTGTGCATTGGACAGCGGAAACGCGGCAGTACTGGCGTGGCAGATGACGTGGTGCGTGACATCCTGAAGAGCCAGCTGACGGGTGAGGACTCAGAGGTGCTTGACGAAATGGTAGAGGAAGAGGTGGAGCTGCAGGCGGTGAAGCTGAACGGGAAGCAGTACCTGTTCGACCCCGTCACGCGCGGGGTGCACCGCTATGTGGTGTTGGATAAAAAGAAGGGGGTGGGTCTGGACCGGGCGCACTGGCCGGATCGCATTGGCTACCTCACCACGGCCGGCCAGCTTCGCCTCGATAGTGAGAAGGTTGACAAGCGCACCGCAAAGCTGGCGGAGCTTTACAACTGTCTGTACAAATTTATGAAGGTGAGTAAAGGATTGGGAGGGCGTTGTTTTGGGATCAAGACAGGTGTTGGCTATTGTGTGATAGCAGAGGGCTGCTTATGGGCATTTATGGTGTTGGGGACATAGTGTTTGTGGCTGTGGGATTTTGGGACGGAGCTGAGGAGCAGGGCTTGAGTCCGAATTAGGAGTCTTTTGTGAGTTGCTTTCAGTGGTTATGGGAGGTGAGGAGCAGAATCAGGATGTGGTGACCTACTCCCTATGGCAAGGTCGAGGGATAAAGACAGAGATCAGTGTAAAACGAGGATCAGGCTGGTGTTATTAACTGGGGGCGTGGGCAGGTTGAAGAGGTGGTGATCCTGTCAGTTGCCGCCCTTGAGGGATGTGAGAAAGGGAATGGCTGGTGCTCATAGTTACGTTGAGGGATGTGAGCCACGTCAAAGGGGGTAAAAGTTTAGGCAAGGGAAAGGCTAGTGTCGGGTATGAATATCAGGGACAGTTGTGGAGACGGCTGAGTCTTGGGAGAGGAGAAGCTGAGGGGCTGAGTTCGATGCCTAGACCGGTGTTTCGGAGCATGCCGAAAATACAATTCGGTAGACTCGCGCGAATGAGAAAGCTGACGGGCATATTACTAGATGAGGATGTAGGGGCTGAGTGGGAGTCACATGTCGGCAGGAGTAGTGCAGAGGCGGATTCAGGCATGCAGGTAGTGAAGAGAGGCGGCGGGGTGTAATAGTGAACCCGGGGAAGAGGGATGCATAGACAAGAAGAGTTGGTATAGACCCTGTTAGACTCTCCTTCGACGAGTCGTGTATGCGAAAGATGAACTGATGTTGATGTTGAATGTGTGATGCAGGACGAGCACAAGCAATTTGGGGAGATGTTTGCCGAGTACGATAGCCGACGCCGGGGGAAGCTGCGTCGACCGGATCTGCGGCGCATGCTTAGCCATGCACTGGGCGAGGTGTCGGAGCAGGAGGAGGGATACCTGTGGGCTATGCTGGATGTGAATGACGATGGCGTAGTGACGGTAGAGGAGTTCAAGGGGGCACTGCGGGAGGTGCAGGATGTGGCTGACAACGCAAGGGAGGACCACGAGCATGTCATAGAGGAAGAAAGAATGCTGGTGCTCAATCAGCTGTCGACGGAACTGGTACAACGCAAGGTGCGCCCTCCCCTTCCCCCGAACACACACACGCACACACCACACACACACACACACACACACACACACACACACACACACACACACACACACACACACACACACACACACACACACTCACACACTCACACGCGCGCGCGCGCGCCCGTAGCCCGAGTCAAACCAACTTATTTCGTTTCAGCCGATCCTTAACCTATGGTATAGCTTTCTCGCGAAGCATCAACTCTGACTACCAGGAGCACAAGAGGATCTGCTTGCGCTTTCGTCCGCGAGCGTTACAACTAATGTGCGCGGTTTGTCTCGCTGGTAGGTGCGTGCCAAGACGCTATTCATGCACTACAGTCACACACCCTACAAGGGCGTCACCCCGAGGAAGGGGTACCTGCAGGTGGCGCAAATGAGGGGCTTCCTTCAGGAGCTGCTCCCCGGGCTGACCCCTCGCCAGGTACGCTTTGGTATGATGTATCTCTTCTGTCTTGACACCGACGGGGACGGTCGCATCTCCTTTGGCGAGTTTGTCAAGGGTCTTCGCGCAGCGCGCATAGTTCTTCCCAGTGGGGTCCTCCAGCCCATCGATGGCGCCTTTGGCTCCCCCGCCACGTCACCAGCAGCCTCGCCACGGCTATGCCCTCGACAGCATTCCAACCCCAACGACGGGAGGGACCCAAGGACGAAGGGTGACGGGAACGGGGAGACAGATACGCAGGAGCTTGAGGAATTTGAGCACAACGGCATGAAGCTACTGCTGGAGCCGGGCACTGGGACGCTGTTCCAGAAGGAGGATTGTGGTGGTGACGGTGGGCGGCAGCGCGTTCAGGTAGGCTATCTGTCCAGCAACGGGGAGGTTCGATTGGAGGCGGAGGGGGACGAGGGGGGGAACCAGGAGCTCGTCAAGCTGTATCGCTCCCTGGACACCTTCATCAAGGTGAGGGTGGGCCCGTGCGCCTGAATGCGGTACTTCCGCAGACGTGCATTTGTGTCTTTGGAGTATCTATGTTGCGGCCGAGTGGAAACGCAAGGAATTTCATACCGGTATTGGTGTCGTGACGATTGTTGCCCCGGCACGATGTCCCACCTGCAGGAGAGGGGAGTGCGCTTCGAGCAGCTGTTTGCGCGGTTTGACAATGAGGGCGCGGGTCGGCTGCGAATGGAGGAGCTGCAGGATCTGCTGGGCGCGGTGGTGGGCAACGTGACCACTGCGCAGGCGCGGTACTTCCAGGCGATGCTGGACGCGGACGGTGATGGCGCCGTCACTCTGGACGAGTTTAAAGCGGCCATGCATGGGGTGGCCGAGGTGCTCCTCGCAGACTCCTCCGATATCCGCGTGGAGCAACAGCAGCTGTCGGACCGTCTTGCAGCAGCTCTAAAGAAAGACCCAGTGCGCCCCAACCAACCACCTTCGATCAGCTGTCGCCATTGGTGTGTCTTTTCATGTGTGTGTCTGTGTGTGTTAGGGGGGGTTGTTGGTGGGTTCGTGTGTACGTGCGTGTGTGTGTGTGTGTGTGTGTGTGTGTGTGTGTGTGTGTGTGTGTGTGTGTGTGTGTGTGTCCTGTCGTTTGTACGCTGTTGCGAGTGGTGGCGGTGAATTTTATCACTGCTTGTGACGCCCCACCCCGCCCGTGTCTATTCCTCATGACCCATTCCCGTAGGAGCGCACCAAGGAGGTCTTCCAATCTCTTGATCAGCCGAGGCGCGGCTACTTAGACCCGCCGCGCCTGCTTCGGCTCGTCCGCACGCTGGTTCCGGGGCTGAGTAGCCGTCAGGCACGCCTGGCGCTTGACTACCTCAGCCGAACGATGGACGCCAACGGGGACGGGCGCGTGAGCTTTAGGGAACTTCTGCTGGGGCTGCGTGCGGCCACACAAAGCGACACCGGCAAGCTTAGCTCTACGACCCGTTCGGCCCCTTCCGGGCCCTCCGCTGCCGACGGCGAGTGGGAGCTGCGCGACTTCCAACACAACGGAGAGGCGCTCCTACTGGACCCCGCGACGCGGAAGCTCTATGCGATGCGCAGTGAGCAGCCCGACGAGGAGCCGTGGCCCTGCGAGGTGGGCTATCTCACTGACAGCGACCAGGTGCGGCTGCACTCTGCTCTTGGCGACGGCGTTGAGAAGCTTGCGCAGATGTACAACGCCATCAACGACTACATCCAGGTCCCCACCCCCTTTCACCCCATCTTCTCCCTTTACATTGTGTTGCATTTATCTCGTGATATGTTACTCAACCATAAGGAAAAAAATGCCTGTTTTTTTCTGAATCTCGGCGGCTGTGGTGATAGCGCTACCTGGGAGCAGCGAGTACTTTGAATTACATAATGTCCTTAAACATGTCGAACACACCTACACTATCCCATTCCCCGAAAACAACACAGTGCTTTCCCTTTCATTGTGATTTTGTTGTTGGTGTCACCCCTTCCCTTCGCTCGACACATGTGCTGGTGATAATCCTCACCATGTATCGAGTGATGACCGTGAAGAACACTGTCGTGGGGGCGCTGACAACCCTAAACCCTTACTGACTTGTGGATTGGGGTGGAGTGTGGAAAGGGCAGTGGTTCACGACGTGTATCAAGTTGATATGTTCATCGGCTGCTGCCTCAGGCCCCTCTGCATAATGTTTTTTAGGTCTTACTTTCGGGACAAAGACCGAAGCCTCTTAAACTTTTCCCTTCGTAGATGTGAGTGGGTGTTTGTTCACCCCCTCCTGTTCAGGTGGTTGATCCCATTTGGTTTGGAACTCGGGCTTGGGATAGTGTGGTTCACAGGATTCAAATCTGGATATAATATGCTTCGGTCGGAAATCACGAGTTTTTTTGGTCATGCGATTGGCATGTGTGGGTGGGCGTGAAGGAATGAACGGTGGGCGTGGGTGAGTGTTTGTAAGATAGAATACATTTCATTTCGGGGCCGTATTTCATCTAGGTTTGTCCGGCGGGGAGGGTGTAGTTTGGTTGTGATTATTGGGATGATTTTGGGAGAGTGTTGCGTGTGTGCAGGAGGGTGGCACTCGGCTGGCGTCGCTGTTTCGGCAGTTTGATGTCACCCGCGCGGGTGGGCTGCGAATGGAGGACCTCGGCCGTTTCCTGCGCGAGATGGTGGGCGAGATTCCCACCGCCAGCATGTACTACATCCACGCTATGCTGGACGTGGACGGCGACGGCGTCATCACGCTGGCGGAGTTCAAGACGGCGCTGCTGGAGGTGAGGGAGGTGGCGGAGGGGATGAAGGAGGCGCACGGGGCGGGGCTGGAGCGTGAGAAGCGCGACGCCCTCGGCGCACTGTCCCGCGAGCTCATCGATAATCAGGTACCCTCGCTCGCCTCCCAACCAAAAAGTTAACTTGCTTTCTAACGAAAGGACGCAAGCAGGCCTGCCGTGCCATTTCATTGCATGGCAAGAGTGGTCCACATTTGCCTTGGAGCATTGGGAAGCAACTGCCTTTGTCAATGGTAGTCTATTTGCCAAACTGAAACAAGAGAGATAACATGGTATTAGTAAGGCCGAGCAGGAGCATATTAAGCTGACATTCCACGCCATTCCGTCGGTGGACGCCAATACAACATTCGCGCCACTCAGGACAAGAAACGCTGCCACCCCGACCTGCACGCTCCAAAAACAAATGTAGCAAGTGTTTAGCAGTGTGTTTCTTTTTTCGTTTTGGGCGCTTTTATATTCAATTCAAGGTGGAGAAGGTATTTCATATTTGATTGCGATGCTTCCCCTGTTCATGCTATCTTTCGCCCCTCACGAACGAAAGATTGAACTCTCCACACTGGCACGTCTTTCTGCTTTGCTTTCTGCTGCTTCATTCTTTTCTGTGCCCCCCCTGCCTGCAGGAGCGCGCGAAGACGCTCTTCCACAAGCATGACGAGCAGGGGAAGGGTTTCCTACGGCCACACGAGGTGCGCGGTCTCATCAAAGCGCTGTTGCCCGCGGTGAGCGCGCGCGCCATGCGGCTATGCCTCGCGCACATGTGCAAAATGGACACCGACAACGACGGCCGCATCTCGTTCTTCGAGTTCCTCCACGGCATGCGCGCCCTGCGCCCCCGCACCCCCGGTGAAAGGCCTCAAAGCGCCGGCTCTGCCTCCGCCACCACACCGACCCCACGTTCTGCCCCGGCGACATCAGATGCCAAACCGGTGCGATGCCCTTTCGCCCCAACATACGTGCATACTACCTGAATCTCGACGAGGGGTCGTGGGCAATTGGAATTTAAGTGTGAAAGGCTGTATCGTATGCCACGGTGTGGTGGTCTGCAGTGATTATGCTACTTTTACATAATTTTCTGTGCACGGTCCAAAATTAAGAAAGTTTAGGAAAGATAGTCGGAAATGCAATCATGACTGGATAGCGAAATATCTTTGTATTAGGCGTGCGTGCGTGTGTGTGTGTGTGTGTGTGTGTGTGTGTGTGTGTGTGTGTGTGTGTGTGTGTGTGTGTGTGTGTGTGTGTGTGTGTGTTTGTTTGTGTGTGTGTGTGTGTGTGTGTGTGTGTGTGTGAGTGGTTGTGTGTGTGTGTGTGTGTTTGTGTGTGTGTATGTGTATGTGTGTGTGAGTGTGTGTGTGTGTGTGTGTGTGCGTGTGTGTGTGTTTGTGCGCGTGCGTTCGTATATGTGTGCTTCTGTGTGTGTTTACGCGTGTTTAGGTAAAAAGGGATTTCTCATTTCATCATCAGCTATGGCGGACGGAGTAGTGAGTGATAGTTAGTTGTGCACCTGAGCTCGGCCGAATTGTGCACACCTCAACGGCAGCGAGGTCGCTGAACTTGCAATGAAACTTTTGATTTCCAGGCTGCTAGCGACGACGGGGCTGCTAACACGGGAAAGCATCTGTGGGAACGCCCGCGCGAGGCGACGCTGAATGATGGCAGCTTGGAGAACACGCTGGAGGAAATGGGGTTGATGCGGGAAAGGGTGCGCCGCGCTCCCTCGAGATCGCTGCTTCTCTAGATTGAATGCATCGGCATTTCGACCTGCGCAGCTTGACTGTGTCGACGGCTGACTATAGCGTTGGAAGGCGACCTCAAAGCATCGGTGCTTTTAATTGTCGGCGAGTTCTGGTAGTTTTTTTTGCGACAGCGAGTTGTGATTGTTTCAGTTTTTCGCTATCTCTGTTTTTATATTCTTCGAAACATAATACCATCGACCTGCTTCCCTGCTCGTCCTTGCTTCCCGATTGGCGTGTCGTGTGAATGCTTATCGGATTGTTGTTTTAATGGAGCAGTCTATTAATTGTGTTGATTTTGATTACTCAAGTCGGCGCATTCCTTGTTTCTAAAGACATCGACATATTCATTATGGTGAAGTCCAGCTCTGGGCAGTATATGTCGACGCTTTGTGCCGTGCCTTGACAGTCAGCCCCCTTCCCGCGCGCGCAGAGCTCCGCTTCAAGCGAGGAAATCGTGTTTGACACCGGTTTAGTGGCGACGGCGTCGATGAGCGAGGCCAGCTTCACTGAAGAGGAGGGCGGTGGTGATGACGGTGGTGGCGAGGAAGAGGAGGCGAACGAGGAGCGTTGGGTGCTGCACGAGCTGTGGCACCGCGGGAAGCGGCTCCTGCACGACCCGCGCACCAATCTGTTGTACCGTCGCGACGGCACGGAAGGCTGGCCCCTTCGAGTGGGCTATCTCACCGACAATGGAAGTGTCGTGATGGATGGTGACCGTAGCGGGAGTGCTGGCGGGGGTGCCGGGGGAGCTGCCGGCCTGGGACAGGGGGTCACCGAGCTCGCCAAAGTGTACAACGTTGCGCTTAAGTACATGGAGGTAACGCCGACTCGCCTAGTGCACCACTGACGTGACATTGATGTGTTTGTCCGCCATGTCTGTCGTTGTCTACTTGTTTGGTTGCTCTGTCAGTTTCTTTGGTTGCTGTGGTGATAGGCTGGTTTGTGGTTTTCGGCACCAGCCTACAAGGGTGTATTCGATGTTGTTGTCCTTCCGGATTAATTGTTTTGTAAGGATAAATTCGGCTTTTTGGTCAGTCGTTGCGTTGTTGATGGCTGCCTACTTGACTGCCTGGTCGATCATGCATAGATACATTCAAGAGATGTGACCTATTGGCTGAGAGGCACCACACGCATGCTTTGGTCATTTAGGTGAGCTGACGTGCGTTGCTTGGCGGTGCAGGATGAGCATCTAAAGTTCCGGGAGCTGTTTGCGCGCTACGACAGCTCCGGCAACGGGCGGCTGCAGCTGGGCGACCTACACCAGCTGCTGGAGGAGATGCTGGGTAGCGTGACGGGCGCGGAGGTGCTGTTCCTGCACGCCATGATGGATGTGGACGGCGACGGGATGGTGACGATGGAGGAGTTTCGGGACTCGTTGCTGGCGGTGGCGGATGTGGCGGATGGACTGCGCAGCGCGCATAACTCTGAGTTGGAAGCAGAGCGACTGGCGACGCTGAACAAACTATCATCTGCGCTCCTCAAGCGCAAGGTGCCCTCCCACTCTCCCCCTCTCGCACTTACCGAAAAAGTCGTCACACACTCTGTGACAGCCTATTACATGTCGAATATTTATCTCTTAGCGTAAGCGGCACATCGAATGTGTGTTATTGCACCTTGCGTCTCCTAAAAGCTAAATGCCGGTCGATTGTGTGTGTGTGTGTGTGTGTGTGTGTGTGTGCGTCTGTGTGATTGTGTTTATGTGTGTGTGTGTGTGTGTTCGTATGTGTGTGTGCATAGCGTATGTGATAGTTACAGAAAGTTAATCAATTGAATGCTTTTGTTGTGTGTTTTTTGTCGGGTTCAATTGTAGAAAAAGGCAAAGAAGCTGTTCCGCAAGCTGGCGAAGGGCGCGAACGGGTGGCTGGAGCCTCCGCAGCTGGGGGAGCTTATTCGAGGGCTGGTGCCTGGACTGTCGGCGCGCGAGCAGCGCGTGGCGCTCCTCTACATGCTGTCCATGGATGGCGACGCCGACGGTCGTGTGTCATGGCCTGAGTTCCTGCGTGGGCTGGGTGCCATGGAAGTATCCGTTCAGCTCACCCCTACGCCGCCCTCCGATTCCCCACATCCGGTGAGCCAGTCACCGTTTAGCTCACCACAATGCGCGAATACATGCCTGGGTGCTAAAACGCTAGTAAATCGCATGAAATGGTGCGTTATGTTGACGATTAGGCCGCGGAGGTGGAGCCGCCGATGGAGGAGCAGTGGGTTCTGGAGCAGGTGGAGCTCGAGGGCGGCGTGTTGCTGCTCGATCCTGACACTTCGGTGCTGTACAGCGTGGAGGGGGCGGGGGATGACAACGAGTGGTGGCCTCGACGCTACGGTGCGCTTTCGTCCGACGGGACGGTGGGGCCAGATGAGGCAGCGAATGCCAGGATGGCTGCATTGGTGGAAACGTGCCGCGACGTAGAGGAGGTCGTGCGGGCTAAAGGGGGCCGGCTGTCGCAGCAGTTTCGTCAATATGACAGCGAAGGGGAGGGGAGGCTGAGAATGGAGGACCTCGGCCGCTTCCTGGACGACGTGCTGGGCGATAGGACCCCACAGCGCGAGTCGGAGCTGCTTTACCTGCAGGCCATGCTGGGGAGTCACGGCGATGGGGTGCTGAGTTTGGAAGAGCTTGAGGCGGAACTGAGGGAGGCAGCTGAGGTTATTGAGACGGGGATGACAGGAGTGGTCGAGGGTGACTGTGCTGGCCGCGAGCGCGTATTACAGCGAGTGTCAGCTGCCGTGATGGATCAGCAGGTAGTTTTCTCACCCCCATCAGAAATAGCAACAACCGCTTTGTGGTCCATCTTCTCCTTCAACGCCTGCCGTGCATGTGTTAGAGGGGTGGGTTTAGATGGATGTTTTCTTGTATCGATGGATGACAACTCACGAATTGCGGGCAGCTTCATTGGCGTGGCAATGTGAAAGGGTAAGGCAGTGTCATGATACATTTTTTAATTGGGAGTCGCTGTGTGGTGGTCGTGCAGGGTGAGGCCAGGAAGTTGTTCAATCGTCTGGAAGTTCGCGGCACTGCTGGGTTGAGCCCGCTGCAAGTGGCTGAACTGCTGGTCCGGCTGCTGCCCGCCTTTTCCCCGCGCGAGCTGCGATATGCGCTGACGGAAGTACTCGCATTGGACAGCAGTAAGAGCGGACAGATTAGCTGGAACATGTTTTTGCGTAGCAGTCGCGGAGTGAAGCCAATGCTGACGGAGCGAAGTCCTCATCAGATTGTGAGCCCTCTCCTCCATTAACTTCCTCACCCCTCCCCATGCTGCACATGAACGCACGCACACACACACACACACACACACACACACACACACACACACACACACACATACACCTTCTCCCACTGCCTCGATCCCGACCCTGGCATTTTGTTACCAATGTGGCACAGTATTGCTCAGAAGTTAATGATGCGGACGTGACTGACTTGCTGGCAAAAGCACAGGGATAGGGTGTTTAAACTGTGTCGTTGGGTTTGACTGAACTCCGCTGCCTCTCTTACTCGTAGCTGAAGCGCGCTACTTTGGATAATGAACCACCTAATGCGAGCCAGCACGCGCATGAAGGCGAGAAAACGGATACTTGCTACGGAGACGAGGAGGAGAGAACGGTAGAGCACGCCTCTGAGGTTGAGTCTGTAGGCTGGAAGTCTGAGGAGGTGGAGCGAGAGATGGTGGAAGAGGTGGGTAATGAGGATGTCGAAGGAGACATGCTGGAGGAGGAGGGGGTTAAGGCGGCGAATGACAGCGAGGAGGACGAAGGGGAGGTAAAAATTATTGAGAATGAGGGAGAGGATCATCAGCAGGAGGTGAACGAGAACAGCGAGGGGGATGATGATGAGGAGGTGAGGATGGGCGAGGATAAGGTCGCTGAGTGGGCTCTAGAGGATTTCCACCACCAGGGACGAAGTCTCCTGCTTGACTCCACCTCGCACCTGCTCTACGAGCGCAACCTGTCTGTCACCGATGCCTGGCCCCGGCGCGTTGGGCATGTGGGCGATGATGGGGGCGTGCATTTGGAGGCGGGCAGGAATGCGTGCGCGGCGGCGATGTTGGCCGTGTGCAACAAAATGGAGGAAGAAATACGGTCGAGGGGGGGGCGCGTGTCGCAGCTGTTTCATCGCTATGGAAGGGACGGAGATGGGAGACTGCGGATGGAGGACCTCCGGCGATTCCTGAACGACGTGCTGGGCGATATGTTGCCGCGGAGCGAATTGGAGGTGCTTTATCTGCAGGCCATGATGGGCGTTAACGGCGAAGGGGCGGTGACTTTGGAGGAACTTAGGGCGGCGCTGAGGGAGGTAGCAGAGGTGGTGGGGAGAGCGCGCGTGGCGAAGGATGGGGCGAGAGAGGAGGAAGATACCCAAGTACTGGAACGTGTGTCCGCTTCACTTTCGGACCCGAAGGTGGGCCGCTTTCCTTTTCATCCGGACAGTTTCTCCGTCGAACATGACTAAGGATTATCGTTTCCTAATCCTGCGATGTGTCGTATCGTCTTCGAATTGGGGGAGAGAAGCATAAACCCGTGCATTGCGAGTTGGGCATCAGCATAGGAGCATGATGTTGCTTTACATCCTTTGGCATCTCAACCTGAATATGTGTGTTCTTTTTTTATGGTTATCACGTCATTTTCCATTTCTATCAAATGGTTTCAATTTCGCTGAGTACGACGCGCCTTATTGAATATTTTGAGTTATTTACATGTCCTGAACTGCCTGTTCTCATTGTGAAGGTTGTACTTCACGATAATGTAAGGGATGTTTATACCATGAGGGGTTTCAAATTCTTGACTTGTTAAAAACAGTGTGTGTGTGGGGGGGGGGGGGGGTGTGTATGTGTGTGTGTTTGCGCGTGGTAGTGGGAAAGAGGGAGTGTGTAGGTGTGTGTGTGCATGTGTGTGTGTGTGTGTGTGTGTGTGTGTGTGTGTGTGTGTGTGTGTGTGTGTGTGTGTGTGTGTGCGTGTGCGTGTGTGTGGTTGCGGGGATTAGGGTCTTGTATCCTTATTTATTGGCTCGCGGCGGTGTCGATTATTGAGGCATTGATAAATCAGGCATTCACTCGGTCGATGCCTCTCTTTCAAGCAGATGCATTCCCTAATTGCTTTATCACGCACTGTAAAGTGTTGAGACATCAATATCGACTCTCTATTGTCAACATTATTTTTCAATTTCATACGATTCGTTTTCCGCCACCTAGATAATTCAGTTTAGGTTGTTAATAAGAGGTACTACGTGCTCGGCGGTCTCCATGCAGTGGCGCGCGTCTGATTGTTTGACGCACTCATCAAGAAACATTCTTGAGTAAGCGCATCATTCTACAAAGTGTGTCTTTTTCGCTACATATGCATTTTTCGGTTCTAGAAACTAATACAGTTAGGCAGGAGGGGCGGCACCGAAGTGGAGTTAGCACATGTTGTGGAGAGACGTGTTACTCCGTTTTCAAATGAGTTAATTGCATTGTATATCCTTGGCGTCGTTATAGTGCGAGCAGACATAACCCGTGCTTGTATAATTCAGCATTGAATGGGTGCCTTGCTGCCTGTCGTTGAATGCCATTGATGCCCCCCCCCGCCCGTTTATTCATCAGCTTCAGGCGCGGCGGCTGTTCAAGCAGTTCGATCCCCGCCGCGACGCAAAGTTGCGCCCCCCGCAGCTCGCGGAGCTTTTGCGCCGCCTGCTGCCCGACCTAGCCACCCGCGAGCTCCGCATCGCCATGGCGCACATCCTGACCTCGGACACCGGCGGCGATGGTGGGCTGAGCTGGGCGGAGCTGTTGCGTGGTATGCGGGCGGTGCGTGTCCGGCTGCCTGACGGCGACCACCTGGAGCCTGGCTTCCGCTACCACCACAAACCCCAACCATCATCACCTCGAGCCCCATCTACCACCGAAGCCAAACATCCGAGGGAAGCGGATGACCAGTCCGCCTTTACTTTCCACCAAGGCATCAACCGTTTTCAGGCGACCCCTCCCAACCACCAGGTACATCGTCGCACCATACCACATCTTGCATGACGCACCCAGCGCGTCTCATCTTTGCCACGCCCGTTCTGACCCCTGTGTTCCGTTCTCCCGCTGATGACTTTCATTGCGGCCCATATTGAAGGCTTTGCATGAAGCAGACCAATCCCACGCCCGCAGTGCCTCAGCTCCGTTGTACATTGAGCCGAAGAGCAATAATGCAGCAAGACAACAGGTGTGCACTGTTTGTAGCACGTGGCATGTGTCTTCAGAAGACAGGAACACGATCGTTGCGAACGCCGCAAGCCCATCGTGAGACAGCCGCGAATGCTTTTGATTGCACTCAGCACGCATTGCATGACGACGCGGTGTCATTGCCACGCATATGCGCAGGACGGTTTCGAGGATGAGCTGCGGACGGGGCAGCTCAAGTTTGAGCTGGAGGGGGTGCTGCTGAAGGGACACTCGTCAACCGAACGACTTCTGCTGGAGCGGTTCGTCGTTTCCTTTCTTTCGCAGCGTTTTCCCCCATTTAACTGGCTCAGCGACTTGTGGCTGATGTTAAGCTCCTACCTGACATCAATGGCACCCTGGTTTATCTTATTTTACCACAGGAGAACCAGTCTGCTGTATGAGCCGCTGCGTAACGCGTGGCCACGCCTTGCTGGTCGCTTGAAGGTGAGACTGCTCTCGTTCCCACCCACTTCCCTTGCATTCCTACTTCAAATGCTGCAGAAATGACGGTGATGGGCCGTGTTGCTGCTATGTCTCGCAATCGTGCTGCAGGGGGACCGTTTCGTGCGCCGACTGGCAGTCCCACCGCCGTCCAGCATCTTCCCCGCCCTCTGCCAAGCCTTTATGGGAACCAGCGCCAAAGACCGCCTATTCTTCCGCCTGTTCCAGTGCGTGCCATTATGTATCCATCTCCACAACGCAACCCTCCCTTTGATTGCCTCGCTCACACCAGTCACATAGTTTCACGACGCTCCTTCGCTGAGCCTCATTGATATCGTCATTCGGTTTTGCTTCCTAACTTCTTTGCAGTAATCTTGACACCGACCGAAACGGTCTACTGTCCCTCAACGAGCTGTGGCAGCTAGTAGAGCACGTGCTCCCAAAGGTATTTCCCCGGTTATCCAATACCATGATACACTGTCAATTATCAAAAAAATTCATGTCCGGGTAGCGTTGCGTTGTTTTTAGTCTCTCATTGGGAATCGTGCAGCCACTACCGCCTGGAATTCGATGCTGCATGTGCTCTGTAAAAATCTCCCACGTAACCTGTTTTACATAGGCATTTTTCATTTTCTGGCTACTCCTGATACTGGTGTGTGTGTGTGTGTGTGTGTGTGTGTGTGTGTGTGTGTGTGTGTGTGTGTGTGTGTGTGTGTGTGTGTGTGTGTGTGTGTGTGTGTGTGCGAATGCGGGTGGGTCTTGGCAGGCGAGTCAGGGGGAGCGGGAACATGTGGGCGCTATGCTTAGCCTTCAGCCTGATGCTACCCAACACAATGGGCTCCTCTTTCGCGCGACCGTGCTACGGACAGGGCTGCGCGAGTGCGCCGAGCTGAGCAGTGCGGCTCTCGCGGGGCGCCCGGGCGCTCTGGTTGCCCTGTCCGCAACGAGCGCTGCCATCAGCAACGACATGCGACGAGCGTGGCGAACTTTCTCGGGCCTGTGCGATGCCTCGACGCAGGGCAGGGAGGGCGAGCTGGGGCAGCAGCAGCTCAGCAAGCTACTAATGGAGATACGTGGAAGACAGGGAAACAAACGGGTAGGCTCCAACCTGAAACCCTCCCACCGCAATCGTCCATGACCATGTCACACGTACCCAATCCCTGTTAGTCTCGCTGCCAATGTGTCCCGGTTTGTACAGTCTCAATCATTCTGTCAGAAGGCTGCCTCTCGTTTCTGCGCACTTGAATGAGCATGTTGATCCACAGATCAGTAGCGACGTACAGCTGAATGATATGGCTGAGTATAATGTGGCGCGAGTGCAGGACGTGCAAAGCTGCCTGGCCTATCTCCACTACCTTGACATTGATGGCAGGGGGCGTTGGACATTCCTTCAGCTGCTTCAAGGGCTTCGATGCGCGCCGATCTCCTTTCGTGTGGGCGCCAAGCTCATGATCTGCCCTCGTGGGTTTCTCAATGGCCTGGCAGGAAGTTGCACCGCCAACTTGCCTCCGTCTGGGCCCACATCAGGACCGTCACTTCCCCCGGCCAATGCCTCGACCCCGATCCCGCCTCCTCCTAAGCTCCAGCAGCAGGTCGATCCACCACCCCCGGCGGCGCCATCTCTCCCCGAATGTAAACCCGAGGAGAGGGAGGACGAGGCGCAAGAGGCGAGTGACAACAGCGACGGCAGCGGTAGTACCCATAACTCACCGTCGACTCCTATACCGCCGAGTGGCGACGAAGAACGCCCGTCTCAACCGCGGGCCTTGGACGAAGTTAGCTTGAAGGGCTCGCTAACCTGCGAGGTGGAGGACGAAGAGGCAGTGTCGTCTGAAGAGGATGTCGATGATATTACGGAGGCGAGCGACGACGATAAGCCAGAGCCGGGACTTATTCTGGTTCGGACCCGCTGCTCGCATGCGACAACACCCACGGGGTAGCTACGGTTCCGAGTTTCTGGTCGCCATTCTGATGGTGTCATTGGTTTTTTTTCTCTTGTCGCTGGTGTGCAGGAGGACGTGCTGCTGGAAGGGTGCCTCTTGCTGGTGCATCGCTCGAGTGGGTTGGTTTTCAGGCAGAGCAGCGAACGCGCTTGGCCCGAGCTGATCGGACGGGTAGAGAAGGACGACGGGCAGCGGCTGGACGAGGCGGGGCAGACGGCGATCGCCTCGCAAGCCTCCCCCCTCGGTTTGCTGATCAACACACTTGAAGGTCTCCTGAACGCGCTGCAGCAGATGGTAAGTACCCAGACCCGTGATGTGTTTTCTCGCAACGCATAAGAGGAATTCGTTAGACATCAAGTACGTTCACTCGGTGCGGGGAGTCTGATGGTTGCCTCGTCTCCTATGGTGTTATCCTTGCATGTGAAGCCTTGGGACTACATTCTTGCCGCAGGTTGACCTAGGGACTTGAATATTTCTTCTCCGCCTGCTTCTGATTTCCCCGCCTTCTTTACACGTTTCCACTTGCCCTTCATTCCTCGCGTGGCTTTTTATGCTTTCCGTAAGATTTTAGGCATTATTCACATTTAGAGATAGGGGGTCTGCTAGGAAAGAGCGACCAGCTAATACTTTTTTGTCGCTTAAGATGTTGCTAGAAATGCAATTCATGTAGCTAGGACGAATGCCCTTATCGTGTTGATTGATTTATAAAAGGAGAAGCCCACTGGACATTCTCCCCCACGCTTTTCAAATCATGGAGTCCTTACTGGATAGCGTGTAGTATATATCTGACAACGTTTGTGCCTGTTTCCTGATGACGGTCGCAGGACGAGGGTCGTCTGGTGGAGTTGTTTTTAGCAGTCGATCCGCAGGCGCGCGGACTGAGCGCGCGAGCGACTGTGAAGGGCGTGTTAGCAGTAATTGTGCCGGACCTCGGGTCGGAGCAGCTGGTGCACCTATGCTGGCTGCTGGGTGCGCATCCTTGGCCGAATATGTTTGGGCCCTCCAACGTAGGTGAGGTGCTAACTGACGGCCTCGCGGCCGTGACGAGCGCAACGTCAGCGCGCGCCACTCCGCCGTTGTCGATAGTGCTTTCGGAGGTGGCCGCTGCACTCTGCGCCGACCAGCGCTCCGCTTGGGCTGTGTTTCAAGCGCTCGACGCATCGCATTCGGGAGCGCTGGGTTTAGAGGGGGTGGTGGAGGTACTTCGGCTCGTGCAGCCTGAGGCAGAGCCCACCAAGCTCCAAATCGTCGCTGCTTTCCTTCTTGATCACCCCGCCTGCCGCACCGGACAGGTACTCGCATAACCCGACTTCCGTCCACAGGAGTTATGTTCTGCCTATAATCACGAACATAAAAGCATGCAGGCCGAAAGACAATAATATCATACATCATTCGTGATAAACCGAAGTGGTATGGAGAGACATCCTCGATACTCGCTAATAATCCGCCGGGCTGTGCTGCCGGTATGTCTATTGGTGCCAGGTGACCTTCGAAGCCCTGATGCTTTGCCTGCGCACCACAAAGCTGGTAACCCCAGGGCAAGCTTTCCACCCAGAGCATATGTTCCTGCCTGACAGCGCGGCCACGGGCCCCGCGGACGTTAGCTTATTGCTGACTGGGGCGTCGACAGAGCAGCAGCGCATTGACATTCACAGGGAGCTGCGGTCCCGACACCCACGCGTGTACCCGCTGCTGCATTCGCCACGACTGGACGGAGAAGGTGCGTGGGCGCACTGAACTGCCGTTGCACCTCCATGGTCACGAATTGAATGAAGGTCGAGCGGCGTTTCTCACTCCATGCGCGGGCTTGGGAGACCTCCTCTGGCTGACGAGTCTCTATTTGTGCGTTCGCTTTATTCCGCGGGGAAATCAAGGTAAGATTACGGAAGAGGCGCTGGTGAGGATTCGAATGGCAATTGCCGACATTCAGGTAAGCAACCTGATCGTCGGTGCTGAAACGCAAGCCAGCTGCAGCTCTGAAACATACAGCACAAGCGACAGCTGCAGTAAATATATACATTATGTTGGCTGGCTCGGGTAGTTTATGGGCTTTGGAGCCCGTACTTTTGAAGACGGTCAATAAACTCACCACACATACATCCCGGCATTCCGAGCTGACCTCGTGTTTTCGTAACTCTGTGTTCATACAAGAGAAACAGCTCCTTCCTGTCTAGTGCGAGACCTCTACGATAGAAGTTTCTGCTCCCAGCGGCGCGTCCGTGTCGTTTTTGGGCTGGATGGCTCGAAAATAGTTTAGTATTTGTTCTCGAAAATACGTGCCCATCAATGATACTCTGTCAAGTTTCCGCCTTGACTTAGCGCCTTGCTTTCTACTTCGCTGTTTCTATCAGTCATCAAAGAGATGTCAGCGATGTCGTCGCAGTCAGTGTGATTAAAACCTTTGTGTCGGTCTGAAGTATGAACCATTGACGGAAGACATGCTTCGATCCCCTTCCAAGGACGAGACGAACGTGATTCCTTCTCACACGACCATGAAAACTTACTCCCTCGCATGCTGGTTTCGAAGCGCCTTGCGTTGCTTCCGTGTTTGCCTTTCCGTATTTGAGGCCGGTAATCTTAAATCGAGCAATGCAATTCTCGCAAAACGGACGCCAAAGCATCCAAGCCTAAAATAACAAATGCGGTTATTTATTTACTATATTCAGGCGTGGATTGTGTGTCGGATGTGCTGGGGTGATGCCATGGTTGGAAGCAATGAGTCTCGGCTGTCGCCGAGATTCCAACGCCCTTTGCCTCTTGTTGACTGTGTTGGGCTCTCATTCCCTTCCACGTGCTGTCCCTCTGTCCCTCTTTTGCTATCTTTGACCTTGTCTCTCCCAGGGGTCGCTCGTAATGATTGTAAACCCAAATGAATTCACAATAGAGTGGAACTTTTCACAAACTATTATGTCGTACTTGCAATTCGGCCGCAAATATATTAAATATCAAATGCCTCAATATTGCATCCACTTGGTCAGTCACTTGCCTTCTGAGCGCGGCCGCGTTTGGGGATGTGGCAGGAGGAGGGGGACGAGGGTACCTGCGAAATTCGAGAGCGGCCTGCATGCAGCCCCGAGCTCCCGGCTACCGTAGACCCAGACCAGCCCATCCTACGAGTCGGGCTGCTTCAACGCCTTCGCGCGGCGGTGCAAACGGAAGACCGACTAAAAGATGCTTATGCTAGAGTCAGTGATGAGAATAAGGTGAAGGATGCTTCGAATTAACACCCCACTGCCCACGGGACATGTTGGTGTTGATGTCGTGGGCCCAGCGTCGCTCACACTCTTTCCATGCGCCCTTCATTCTTCCATCGCAGCACGATGGCATGTTACCGCAACACCAACTGCCGCAGCTCGTTCGGCTCATGGCTCCCGATATCCCCGAAACCGGCGTCCATTACTGCTCTGCCATGCTGCACAGTCGGGGCGCGTCAGCGCTGTCGCTTTCCGACCTGGACAGCGCCATCACTCAAGCCGCTCAGGTACCAGCCGTGAATTGACTGCTTTCCCTCTCGATCACAGCCTACCAGCATTATCATACACAAATTATGCACAAGTGCAACGATTTATTGTTAATGACAGCCCGGTCACCACACTCTTCATATTACATGTCCACTTCTTTTCTCGTAAATGCAATATGCTATTTTCGTCTTCCTCTACTTCTGTCATGACATCCCCATGTCATTACAAGTGAGCTTCGATGTCCCCTCTTAAAAAGCACTGCTCATTTGTCTTCCACCCCTCCTCTTTAAAGTCATCGTTGTTCAGACTCTGTTGCTTCTTAGCGCACTGTGTTTTAGATGCTCCGATCCCCCAACCTCCATGCTCTTGCACATCCCCGCCCATTCTACCTAAGAGGGATTTCGATCGAACAGTCACACATATGCCCTGAGAATTACCGAAATCGAGGGCCACCTCATTGAAAACAGTACCGATGCAATCCCTTATACAAACTCCGCTTCCCAGTTGGAGTACCTTTTGCAGGAGGGGTCGCTCAGCAGTGCGATGAAGGCGCTGGTGACTGCACTCGAGGCCAACATCCAGCGCGACTACCCCCGAGCTGAGAGGATCTGGACGGAGGTAGCCCTGCCGCGATCATGGCCCCCTCGCCTACTCTTAATTCTACTTGACCTTTCATCTTACGTCATCGTGTCACCCTGCCGTCATTGGAGGATGGGTGGCGCTATACCACCCCTCCTTACCTTTCGAGTTATAACCAACATGTGCGCAGGTGTCAGGGCATGAGCCGACTGTTGGGATCAGCCTTCCAAAGGTGGTCGCCGTGGCTGCTAAGTTATCGCAGAAAGCACTGCGCCAGCGCGAGTGTCAAATGTTGACGGCAATTCTCGCGGCAGTGCAGCCCGCCGCTTGTTGGCAATCAAGCGATACAGCCCGTCGTGAACACCACGACCGTGGTAGTAATGACAACTCGCATGTGAAACAACCACCCCCGCAGCTGCGCGACTCCCTTTCATCCGGCGGCACCGCCAGTCTCAACCTTCCCCGCTTCACGCGTTTACTGACACGGCTCAGTTTGTTTGGGCTGGAGGGTGACGCAACCCCCGGGCGCGGCGGTGGTTCGCCTCGCGTGATGCTCAGATCACAACCTAGTCTGCCGTCCTTCGGCACCTCATACTCGTCCCCATCGCGTGGCTCCATCAGTCGCGAGGGCAGTCGGGGCAGCCAAGCCTGGTCGCTTCCCGTCAACCGCGCCGGCGCTCGCGACACCGAGGGGACGGAGGAGCCGAAGGGGCGGGGGACTGAAGCAGCTGATGAGTCATCCGTGGGTGGCAGTGAGGGTGGGCCGTCACAGGAGGTCGGGGATAGGCAGGGTGAGAGTTGGACCGGGGAAACTTCGTTACCACCAGGTTATTTGCAATGGGTGGAGGCGCAACGCAGCTCCACGATGTTGCAATGGCAGCAGGCACAGCTGCAAAAGGTGCGAAACGGGTCGTGGGCACTGAGTGATGACCCGCGAAGTGAAGTCGTTACCATGTCGACTCGTATTGAACTACTGAGCAGTGGGGACAGTCGATTGGTCGAGGCTGATGGTGGCCTTCCATTTGTGGTGTGTCAGGCGAAAGAGGCGGCGGCGCGAGATAATGAGGTGGCGATGCGACCGTCTGAGGTTATAGTCCTCGAGGTGGGCCTATGCCCAGGGCACACTCCTAATCGGACCTCCCATCTCTGTGAATATATACACGCGCGCATATGTTTATGGTTGATTTATGAAGTACTCTTCGGGGCCTCGTCAGTATACGAAGTGGCGTTGTTGGTTTTCTGGACTCGTGGTCGAGGTTAACACCCGATGCGGCGGACGAACGCAGGAACAGGTTTCCAAACTGCAAGGCGAGCTGGAGGAGGCCAAGCACGCGCTCCAGAAGCAGTGCTCGGCGGCTGACTACCACATCGCTAGGCGTCCGCGGGAGACTCGACGCGAGGAGAGGAAAGATGCTCGCCAAGGTCGCCGTGCGCGGCAAGCGAGGCAGTCCCGTACATTGGCTGCTAATAAACGAGCGCAGGGGGTCGAGGACGACAGCGGGATGGTGTTGAAGGATGAACACGTTATGCAATGGGCGGACGGTAGGTGGGTAGATGCGGGAGCGGATGAGCATGAGGTGAGCGGCGGGCAGTCGTGGCAGAGGTTGGCGGATATAAGCCGGAGGAACACGATGGCGACAGAGCCAAAGAGGTCAACTCGCCGGAGCACACAGGCAAAAGCGCGGGAGGCACAACGAAGTCCTTCGAATCCCCTCCCAAAGACTGCCCCTGCTCCCGGCGTGCCTTCTCCCCCTCTTCCTTCTCCTCCCCCTCCTCAACACTATGCGCCTTTTGCGACAGCTACGCTCGTACCCGAGGGTCCGGGAGTCTTACGGCCGGTGTCTAACGGTATGGAAGACAACGGCAGTCACGTGCGTCAGTCCCTCAGCTACGGCCCTGTCTACTACGAACCGGTCACTCTTTCTAGGGAGAATCAGCTGGGCATTGGTGTGATGCTCTATCCAACAACATTGACGGACTGAGCCTGCTAGCTGCCGAGTCCCGAGTGTAATTGGCAGAGGCACTGTCTCCCGCAATAAATGCATGGCTGGCGGCCATTGTAAATGTAATTAGCAGTAGGTGATTATTGTGTGTATATAAATATGTGCCACGGTATATTTTCGCAACCATCACTTCGTCAATGTTGTGCCGGCGGTATAACTACACTGTGTTCTGCGAAAGCCGCGTTGGACTTAAGCTCGCATGATGCAAGAGTAAACATTTGTTGGAAAATGGAACTTATTCCGCAATGTGCAACACCAACATTTGTTGATACACTATTTTCATAGAAGACCAAAAGGTGGTCGGTGGGCGCTGCTTCCACCTTAATCGGATTGGGAGGTAAGAGGCACCCCCATCCCAACAACCCGACCGTCATATAGGGACGTGATGCATTGTGTGGAGTATGTTATCACCGATGGGCTGAATTGATACCTTTTATTGTCACCTAATTTGTCACTCTATTCCATACAAGCATACGTCAAGAGATTGCTTCACGAGGAGATTAAACGTTTTTTTCTGGAAGCCGATAAGGAGGGCAGCTGCATCTTGAGTAATTCCCGAGATGCAGTTCAACTACAAGCGCGCCGGCAACAACCGTGAGCACCTTAAGTTGACTTGGACTTTAACATGTCGGTGCCCTTAACTAACATTTATAAAAAACTTGCTGCTTGCGTTTTATAATTGCTATTGGAGCGGAATCGTTCCTCCTTATGGCGTTGGAGCTCCTTCAAAGTTCATTGGAGCTCCTTTAAAGTTCGTTGAAGCTCCAACGATGGCGGTGAAGGCAATGCGGCCATTATTTTGAAGCGACCGCCCATTCCACCACCGTTGCCTCGGCCACGATTACCTCGTCCGGATCTCTCACTTCGATGTCTTTTGGTAGCATCAGCGCCATGAGCAGGGCGTGGAACCGATACCAGTGGTATCTGAATATTTTCAAATGTCTCACCATTTTTGGAGGTTTCGATTCATGTCGAGAAGAAAGAGCAAGAGTTTGTAATCAATCCGAATCCTAAACCTAATGGATCATCCGTGCCCGAAACCTAGTCGTCAACTTACTTGTTTGTATTGGATTCCCAAGATGTACGGATTTATCCCACCCGGGGTACAGCTGGCACATATTCTATCTTATATGGTCCCCGTCATGGTAGAAGTGCAAATCGATTCACTTGAATACGGATAAGACGCGTAAAGTTCGGCTAAATCGGATAAGACGCGGATAAGACGCGTAAAGTATAGCGTGTGCCACGCGCCCACGCGCTTTCCAACCGTACGTCCGCCTTTCCGATTGTATCACGCCTATCTTCCGTAGTATAGTATTGATGCCAATAGATGAAGAGCAAGTGGAAAATCTCTGACACACGCCAATATGCCACATCATCACAGCGATGCGCTGGGCCGTCACTTCAAGAATACATGTGTATGAGGATTGGCGATTCGAAAATTGAGACCGCGACTAATAGATAGCTATTTGTGTTGCACGGCACGACATAGTATTGACATACGCACGCTCCGTGGCAGTCATCGCCACATACTACCTACGAGTTAATATGGGTAGAGGTAGAGGTCGCCGATCTGCCGCTCTCCCCGCCCCCCAGAATAGCAACGGTGGGAGTAGTGGTAAGGGAAGCGACGAGAGATCGGTGTCGACATACGATCACGGTGACTCTGTTTACAGGACCGCTAAAGGTCGGGGGGATATATATAGTGGCCGCGAGTCATATCGTGTCGCTTCTATTGTCGCAGAGGTTAAGATTGTAGGGTGTCCCGGTTATAATGTCAGATGGGAGGGATTGCCTGAAGAGGCCAACACGACGGAGTACGCTGCTAATGTAAAAAGGCAAGGCAACTGGGGGGACGTCTTGAAGCAATTCAAAGCCGCCAAGCTCCAAGCTGATAAGGTGCGTTTCCTTCTGTAGGTTGGTTTATTATTTTGTGCATTGTCCGGTCGGAAGTAGATCGCTTTGTGCAGGCTTCGCTCGTTTTACTCGCTTGTTTTTCCCTTTCTCTGTTAAATTGTTTGTTTCCTCGAAGACTAAAAAGATCTAGCTATGTTGCCGATTAGTTTGGCCTCGTTGAAAGGCGTCGTGTAAATGGATATGTAGCACGATTGTTTTTTTTTTTCGCTTCCAATATTGTCCGCTTTTTCTGCTCGGTTGTACACCATCCTTGCGAGTCCTTGTCATTTGTCTATATATACCAACAAGAGAATAAATGTGTTTTGGGCTGTGCGGTCCGCACTCGCTATATGTTTATTCTCCAGTCTCATCGAGAAGAGGCTATAGTATGCCCATTTATCATTCAATAAATACGAAGGTTGGTGCGATTCGCTATCATGAGATAATGTTAGGATTGGATTCCTGCGATGTGTGCAGGAGTTTGAACAAAGCGAACAACTTCGACGACAACAAAAGAATAAGCTACGTGAGGCATTGAAGAATAAGGATACATACGAAGATGATGAAGAAGGGAAGGACGGAGGACAAGGGACGAAGGACGACCTCATTCCTGCTGCGTCGTTGAAGGGAAAGTATGGGCAACGCCGAACCTCACAGGCATGGAAGTACTTCACGAAGGAGTACCAAGTGGAAGGCAAAGGCTTCTGGGTCAAATGTTGTTTGTGTGCGCAGGCGGTAGCCTACTGTAGTTCCACAAGCAATATGATAAAACACGTAAGGCTGAAGCACAACAACGTCTACATTGAGGATCTGAAGTCATGAGAGTTTGTTCCTGTTGCTCAAGATACACAACAAACAGTTATTGATCATAAGGTATGCCGCTGTCCTCCCGCTATTGAGCTTTAGTACATAAATAGTCGGTGTGCTGACATTTTAAGTGATTTACAGGTATCCAAGAAGAGAAAGAAGGCACTCGATCTCATGGCAGCCAAGTGGATCGCTAAGAGGTGCCGACCCTTCGGAATCACGGAGATGGACACCGAGCATCGTGAATGGATTCACGCTATTTCGGGTGGCGCGTATAAGGGCCCGTCTCGTGAGAAAGTCATGAGACACACTGCAGAGCTAGCAGCGCAGGTATTCTAACGGCCTATGTTGTTATTTCAATTTCTTCGTATATTGTTAATTCAATTCTTCCCTATTTTACCGGATTGGTACATAATTTGGCGTAGGCATGGCAAGGCATCAAGGGCGACATCCAGGAGCTGACCGAGGAGGGACTGATGATCTCTATCAGTGGCGATGTTTGGGGTGAGAATGCAATATCTATGTTCGCAGTTATGGGGCATTGGGTGGATTCCAATTTTACGCTGCAGAACAGGTTGTTGTTCTGCGAGCCATTTGGGGATGTCCGTCACACCGGTACAGCCGCCTTTGTTTCATTTGTGCATATTCATAAATACTGTTCTGTTTTTTTTGCATCTTAGTGATTCAGTTCCTGAGAATCGGCGATTGCCGGTGTTGACTGAAACTTCCTGAGAGCAAGCCAAGCACCAAGGCGGCAACAAGGTGGCTCGGTCAGTTTCCCCAGACCGTGTGGTTTGTCCACAACGCGTCGGCCGTCCACAAGTATGACAACATCGTGAATTGCCCCTTATTTACACCTTTGTATCATAAGTGTGCATGATGGTGATCACTAGATGAGTTGTGTATACTTTATTCTTCTTCAGGTACCGGACAACTGTGCAACTAATCCGGACGGCACGAAGTACGGGGATTACGCAATTGATGAGACTATGTGGGAGATTATCCGAGAGATTGCAAGTGTGCTCTGGCCTGTGGCTCAGATTGTCACGCAACTGCAGGGGCAGGAATATGTGACAATTTCTCTTGTGTTACCATTACTTGGGCTCCTCGTTTCCGTCTTGGAGGCTTCTGAGCCGGTCCATTACCAAGATGAGCGTGCAGATACTTCTCTTGTGCACGTCGATGCGTGCAAGTTGGAGGCTTGTGTGACTCTAGCCCGTGAAGCGCTGCGCGAGGCAATCGTCAAGAGGTTCTTCGTTGATGTCGAGGAGTCCGACATGGAAGACATCGGCATTGCAACTTTCTTGGACCCCCGCTTCAAGTTTCTGGACTTTACCTTCCCAGATCATCACTTGGTGAATGCTACGGGCTTTAGACAGAAAACCATGTCCGCTGTTCGTCACGTGTGGAGTAGGGATTGGAAGCAAGCGGACGACGATGAAGTGGAGGAAGTGAAGGAGTCTCCACTGAAGAAGCATGCAACTGGACGCCTCATGATGAAAGCCACTTCACGTCTTCACGCAATACTGTCAGGGAGGAAGTCCACTGACTGTGATGACATTCCTGAGGTGCTGTTGCAGGACGAGTTGGACAAATACGGAGACACCCCCCAAGTGGCGAACAAGGACATTGACCCTCTGTCGTGGTGGAGTATGCACGCGGTTCAATTCCCCACACTAAGCAAAATGGCTCGTCAATTCCTGGCGCAGCCGGCAACCAGTGCTGCATGCGAACGAGTTTTCAACCGAGCAGGAAGGATGCACGACGACTTCAAGAAGGGGTCGTCAGAGTCGACGTTGAACCATGCATTGATGGTGTCCATGAACCCTTGAAGGTGAGACACCATATGAACGTGTTTGTTTCGACATGTATAAAGAGGATGTTTTTGCATTATAATTGTTGACTTGTTTTTTGTTTGCTTGCAGGGTCGTGTGGATGTCAAGGACGCATGAAGGAGAGGAATTTTAGATAGGAAATATGGCGTTGAGAGGCGGTTGTTATAGTGTCATTGGCGCAGTCGGCGATTGTGATGTCGTGTGAAAGTGTAATTATGACTTCAAATTGTGTTATTGTGTAATCATCATTGTGTCCTCATTCTTTGCTGTCGAATGCTTTGCATGCAAGAAATTTTCTATGCGCTAAATTTGTGTGAATTTGTGTGTGAAAGCGGTGGTTGAAATGTACACTGGCCATGTAGATTTCAAACATCACTTTCACACACAAATATGTTTTTTTCAAGCGCATGCGCGCAACAAGAGAAAGAGGATCATTGATTCAAAATCAAATCCCGGTGATGAAGCACAGTGCCCAAGGGTGGTGTGCCCCTTAAGCACACCCGTCAACACACTCAAATTTCGGGCACTGTGCGACGGAGGGTCTTCCAAAGTTGTATGGGATAGAAATTGCTTTTTTAATTCATATTCCTCCGATGTAAATGATCATCTTTCAGTACATAATGCAGCAGCAGCTCCTTGCATGTTCCGGCTCGGAAGTCCGACTGAAGTTCGGGAATATCTGTATATTCATTCACAAAAAAATTCGAAAGGTATTCGTCCGTATCGAGATATGCATGCCCAAGTACTTGTTCGGACCGGCCGAAAAAATCTGGGTATTTACCCAGTCTCATCACCTAGTGACTTTAGGTTTTATTCAATTCATGAAAAAAATTGTGGGGTTCAACTCAACTCATCCCCCGATTACTCAAATTCGTGTCCATTCGGGATTGAAAAAAACAAATTCGACTTACCCGAAACCCCCCAAAAAAGGTCGGATCCCCGCCCTGGCCATGAGCATAGAGGGGTCAACGTAGAACAACAAGGGTTGTCAGCTGGGGTAGTTGCATTCCTTACGCGGCCTAGATGAGGTGAATCAATGACGAGGTCGTTCAAAAATTGTGCAACTCCACAAGCGGTATGATGTAAAACAAATTGCCATAAACGGTGGAACTTTCCCGGAATTGTAAGTTGAAAATTTGCTAGACCATTGAATAAACCGAACACACTGGAAATCGTCCGAAAGAGTTTGTCGAGACTACCGTAAGAAGTCGTTGAATTGTTGTGTATACTTCGTGTAACCCATCGAAACTTTAGGAATGTCAATCAACGAGTTGATCGCGTTGTCTCGAGCGTTGGTAAGCATGGACATCTTGCGAACTTCTTATACGAGAGTTTCAAATGTATATGGTAGTGAGCTCTGCGTCTAGCGCTTGAGCCACCAGACCTTCAAAGGTCAAGAGAACTAAGTCTAAACCCACATGACGACGTTGCGCGAGTCGTGGCTAGCATTGAGTCTCGAGCCAATCCTCAAGTTGTCAAGCGTCTCGAGCAGTCTGTAGTGGCGATTGGATTGCCACTTTTTACGTTGGGTCTATATTGAAGTTATTCTAAATCTAGCAAACTTTGCTCATGGAGGTGGAACTTGTGGGCGTAAGTCCGTCGGCGCGTCACCACACATGTGATTAGTGTAACATCGAATTTTGATCCAAATTGGGCCATAGTCGACGGCTGTAAGACCACGCACGAACAAGATCTCCTTCGGCAACGAGGTGTCATGATATGAGAAAACCTATCAAGAAAATGCCGACGACCGAAAACCTAGCCATTGAGTCACGAAGCTAGAATGTAACATTTCGAACCTCGACTGAGTAGCTTTAACAAAGCGAGTGACATGCGGCGTAAGCGTTGAACCATAAATCGCAATCGAAGCCGGTGCGATTTATGGACCATCATGCTAAAGTTCATGCTGAAAGCGGGGGCTACTTTGAAGTCCGCCGTATTCGGTCGGGAGCTTCTCGAGATCGATCTGGGATGTGGTTTGGTAAGACTTCATGGCTCCACACCGTCATCTTATTGTTGATGTGACGGTCTCAAGTGCTTGCACGAAAGCCATTGCTCCTCGTATAGGTGCTCGTCTTCCACTCCATGGCAGTCTTGTATTGGAAGCTCAGTATGGCAAACTCGATGCCGACCTCCGGACTTCCGCGTTGCTTAGTACGCCTTTTGTTCATTCGGTCCATGACCACTATCCCTTCGCTATGAAACACGGGGGCCGGTTGGCGTTTATGGCGGTGGAGTTGGTTGTTCCCCGGGCTATATTTTGGTGGCATTTCGTTGCTTCCATGGCATGGGTGCTGCTGACTCTCGTTCTTTGCGTTCTGACAATTATGTCCGTATTCAACAATTCGTTGTTCGTCGAACGAAATGAGAAATGAGTTACAACAATACCAGCAAATTGGACAGGCTGCTGTCTAACGGCCATCAGTTGCTCAGCTATATAGGACACTTATTACGACCAAAGATTGGGCCGGGTACTCTTCGACCATGTGCACCTACCGACACACCTACCTCCAATGTGTGCCGACGTTCCTCGGGGGCAAAAAACTGAAAGCAACCGCAGTAATTGCCACAGCCCCCCCACCTAGCAATTGTTGTTGCCGCTGGCGTAGCACGGTTTACTTGTTTTTGAAAAACAAGATTATGCAATTTCGAGAAGAAATAAGCATCGAAGTAGTGGATTAAACCCGTATTTTTGCAAGAGTTGTTGCGCAATCATCAGTGGGTTGGGCAACGCATTGTGGCGGTTAGCCTTCGGAAAGCGAACTCTAGACACAAATATATGTTCAGTTATGTCGTTGCTCAATTGCTAGGTGGAAGTGCATATGGAAGGAAAGATGAGAAAATGTCTCACTGTTGATGTTTTAGCAATATATTGTAATCGAACAAAGGAAATTGTTACATGGTTATGTCACTTCCCTCTACTGCACTAGGCTTATATAGTCTTTGCCTCGTTAGCTTGCACATGCTCTCGCTTGGCTTACGTGTCAGGTGCTAGGGCTTTCCAACTGTCATCAACAGACTAGCGACACGCCTCCTATTGTTTGGGAAATCACATTCTGCATTGGAAACCTCGTTTGGCGCGTCGTCTGGCTAGTTAGATTAAATGTGCGTTCATGACTTCATGTACGTACCGGGAGGTACTAGTAGTATAGTCCGCATCAAAACCCTCGCAAAATTGCAATAGCGACGTACCCACGTTGTACGTCTTTCCGATGGAAAAGCACGAACTGGAATTAGTAACGAATACATGCACACTATCATATAATGAGTCTTCGCAAACTTGTGCCATTCGGGTGTCTCCAAGAACTCTTGTGACGCCGTGGTTCGATATACCTCGTTCAGCCGGTGCCAGACATGTGGAATGTCGTCATCACTAAAATGCGTCATGATTTGCAAATATTTGCGTCGTCGTCCATGCAATGACTTGATGCACATAGCTGAGATATGAGAGACTTTGAATTCGTCATCGTCGCCCTCAAGAACAGTCACCGGCACAACTAATCGTAGTGGTTCGGTAGAGCATAGCCGTGGGTTGTTCACGTGAAACACATAATGTAAACGTATTGTCGCCGGAAGTCTTAATCTGTAATTGTGTTTGCCTATCTGCTGCTCCACTTAAAAAGGTCCAACTTGTCGGGCCTTTAGCTTGTTGTTTGTTTGTCCATGTATTGTCTACTTGTGCAAGGGGTCACATGTGACCCCTTACAGAAAACGTTTTTTTTATATGTATCGTTTGGCATGATGCTGTGCCCCCCCTCGAATAGTTAATCTACAAGGCCATCTCGATTCAGTGCAAAAACTTTTATTGAAATCGGTGGTAGTTTAGTGAAGTAGTGCGCATCGGAACATCCGCTAGTCGGGGGCTTTCAGTTACTCCGATCGCGGCGCACAATCACTTTTCAGCTACTCACCATGCGAGCCGAACTTTACCCATTCTGCGTTCCGGGCGTGGAAATGGTGGCCTTGGCCACCCTTTTCGACGAAGGTGATGCCTATGGATGGTCAAGGGCCACTTACGGTGAGCATTGGGCCACTACTACACTCACGGGGGTCGTTAGCACTGCAACGGACGCTTCCGCACCAGTGCGATGAAAGGGTGGTGATGAGGTGGAGGGTCAACCCGAGGACATAGAACTTCACGGCGAGACCCTCCGAAGAGCCCAAACCGCCTTGGTTGAGCAGTCTAAGCCCCAAACAAGAAGCCGGACCGGAAAAAGTTTGGTGGACGGTGCCACAAGCGGCCCTGCTGAGGTAGAACCGGAGTCGGAGGAGAAGCCGCTTTTTACGTACGCGGGAAGAAAAACCGGGGCAGCAATTAGCACTGGCTCACTAGTCGGCCAGCATTCCGGCGTCGCGTCGCCACAGGTCGTCAGCGAGGACTCAAAGGACAACCACGCTTCCCTTGACATCGGCGGCAACCATGAGTCCAAGTCGGAGGAGCGAGGTCGGGGTCGTGGGAGCTGAGGTGGCCGAGGCCGCCGTCGTGGTAGCGGCGTGTCATTGCGCGGCCGCGCTTCCGCTCGTGGAAGAGGCCGAGGGCGTGGCCGTGGTCGTGGACGTGCAACCGACGCGCTGCCCGTCCAAGGCGAGATTACTCTCGGTGACAGTGACACGAGTGAGGACGTCTCGGAGCCGGAGGCCGAATCCAAGCCGGAGGATGAGCCCGACCCGGAGAGCCTTATCGTAGGGAGCCAAGTACGGAAATAACGGCAGGGCCGCAACATCGACCCATTTCTTTGCAACGGTAACCAACGCCCGGCTACTTTCAAGCTCCACAACTCATCGGTATGAGCGAGATCAACGCCTTCTTGCTGTGGAAGCGCTTCAAGCATGGCCAACATCAATGCAGCCCCGACTTCTTCCGGAGAGTGCTGGTACATGAAATGATGTATCACCCCATTCGCATGCGCGAGATTGGTGAGCGCCATGCCCTTCGGTCCCACCGCCCCGTTGACTCCCACCACTTGCTGATGAACCCGGTTGGAGAGACTTTGCGGGGCCGCTGCAAGCGCCGCATGTGCAGGTATTGCTCCAAAAAGACGCAGCACCATTGCGCATGTGGCCCTTGGGTGGAGGGACATTTGTGCATGTTCGTATGTAGCCCTGCGCAGAATCCTGAGTGCTTTGCCAAGCACAGTGCTGGCATTCTGCCCCCCAACAAGCAGTCTCTTGCCGTGGCACAGGAATGGGTGGCAAGGAAGACTGCAAACGAGACTTGAAAGGTAGTTTTTGGATCTAGCTCAGCTTTAGGTGGCAAGAGCTCAGCTCAGGTGGTAAAATCAAGCACGGACAGCAAAAATAAATAAATGTAACTAACTAAATGATCGCAAATTTTCTCTCTGTTTTGCACCATCTTGTTATATCGGGTATCTTGCATTATGGCCTACATGTATGCGCATTTCGGAGTCATTCTAAATCAGTCATAGGGCACACTTATGCATGAGACGACCCCCTAATGTTGAAAAATGGGAGGGGTTACATGTGACCCACCACGAAACCCGCCACCAACCATATGAAATCACTGAAAGTTGCCACCATTTCTCAGTATGATGTTTATTGAAAAGTTTAAATGCGTGTGAACCAGTTTAAGCCGATTCTGAGGCCGATGGATGTAGTTACAATCAATTCCGTGAAAGACTCTGCCTAGCGCTATTTTTGCCATCGGAAGTGGCTAAGACCCATGATTACATGTCATCAGCATGGCCTCTGTAATGCTCACAACCGACCTCCGTCTTCTACCACAAATCAAACATGCCTAGAGGAGCAACATACTAAAGAATGGGTGAATTCTGAGAGTATCTATATGTGCTCGCACCGGATGGAGGAAACCGAATGGGAGGGGTCACATGTGACCCCTTCCACGCGCAAATAGACAGTACGAAGAGGTTCGTGGTAACAACTAACACCTTGTCTCCTCTGACGAAGTGTGGGCTTGTAGACGGTTTTGTGCGTGCTTGCATCTCGTCTTTGTGTAAGTGTAACACAAAGCGTACCAGAGTATGTACTTCGTGTAACAACCTTAAACGCTATGACGCGTCTTGCGAAATCGGAATAGAAGGTCGCATGTTGAATAGCAAATCCGGGGGCTCCCCAAGAGAGAACCCACAGTTAGCCTCGAAGGGGGTGTGCTCAATCCCGAGTGCACGAGAAGCGTTGTACGCAAATTGCACTTGAGGTAAAAAGTCTGTCAAATCAGTACCGTCGTAACAACATAAGCAACGACGAAGCCGCTGAAATATGTTGTTGACGCGCTCCGTTAGTCCGTCTGTTTGTGGATGTCGATAGGAAGACATGTTCATACGCGTTCTAGCAAGGCGTTGCCAAAGAGTCTGCCTGAAGCGGCGCCCGCCGGCGGCGCAGCGGCGGCGGCCCCGGAGGGGGGTGCGCTCGCAGGCCCGTCGGCATCTCCTCACCTCCCCGTGGTGGGCGCTGGAAACCCCGTAGCCGTGCCAGGCCTGGCACGGTAGGGGGCTAAGAGGGCCGACAGCTCGATCCGCGGGATCAACAGCTGTTGGGAAAGCCTTGTGCATAGGGCTTTTGAAGAAATAATTTCTGTGCGATACCGGCACCAAGATCTCCCGCTCGGACCGTCAGATATGTTTTTTCGCATACATATAGTAATGAGTATAGTCCAACTTCGAGGGGGTGGGACCTGTATTACATGAGCGTTTGATGGCGAGGAGGGTACGGCCGGATTAGCGGTGGGAGGCGGGTGTTGGAGCTGGTGGTGGCTAGCCGGGAAGCAGCGCCAGGAAAGGGCGCTCGCTAGCCGCCGACTAGGCATGTGCCAGTCCACACTTCCCTGGGGGTGAGGCAAGACATGGCACAGGTCGGTGGCCGGTCGCAAGCGGAGGAGCGGCTATGCGAGGCGGCGGCGATCCTTAGGATCAGCCGCCGCCGGAAAGCCATGTACGGAGGGCTTTTTGGAAATTAAACTAATGTCCGTACCCGGCGTGGAGCTAGTTGGGGAGCAACACCAGGGTAGGGCGCTCACTAGCGAGCCGCCAAGCCGACAAGTAACATCTCCCGGGGGGAGGAGTAAGCTTGGACGGCAAGGAGGCCATTCGCGACGGAAGGAGCGACAAGATCTGGCGACGTCGACCCTCCGGGTCGGCGCCGCCGGAAAACCCCGTACGGAGGGTTTTTGACTAATTTCCGTGCACCCGCGGCCCGACGGATCCGGCTATGGTGACCTGACCCCCCCCCCCCCTCCTCGACACCCACTACCCGGATAGACGAGACCCTTGCGGGGGGGGGGGGGGGGGGGGGGTGAGCGCGGAGGCCCCTGTTTCAACAAAGTTTGCTAGGTGGACGCGCGATGAGAGGGGGGAGGGTACGGACGTAGGCCGGACTACCTGACAGGTACCCGGGTACCAGACAGAGAAAAACTAGGGGAAATGAGCGGGGAAATTAGGCGCGGAGGCAGGAGCGCCCATATTTTCTATGTTTGTGTGTCTCGGTCCCCCCCACCTGCCCTCGAGGTGACGGGGGACCTCGACAAGGAGGACCGTCGCGTCGGCGGATGCGGCGGCGACCGTGGCGGGGCTTACGGGATGGGGCGGCGGGATCGACGAGCGACCACGCGAAGTAGGGTTTTTCGCCAGCCTTTCCCCTTCTATCTTCGGCAAGACCGAAGTCACGCGGGAGCTAGATTAGGCTGGCCCGGCGTCCCTCCCGAACGCCGACCGGCCTCGGCCGGTCGGCGCCCCGGTTCGGTGGGAGCGGGCCGAGCATCGTGAAGGTCGAGCAGCAGTTTAGTTTTGCATTTCTCGACAAGTGGAATTATTCTTAGATATTTTTCTTGATTACAAAATTACTACGCTGTTACTGCTTAGGCGGGGGGGGGGCTGTAGCAATTGCTGCGATTGCTTACAGTTTTTTAACTCCCGAGGAACGTCGACACACACTGAAGCTAGGATGTGTCGATAGGTGTACCTGGTCGAAGAGACCCGGGCCCAACTTGCTAATAAGTCATGAATGGCTAAGTAGAGTGGCCCGAGAGACAACAGTCGGTCCTGTTTGCCGGCACATGTTGTGAACAATTTCAATTTCAATTTCTGCCTGAAGCCACTGACGAATTTCGGGTCGCGATCACTGACCAATACGCGAGGCAGTCCGTGTAAACGGTAGACTCCCTGCAAAAATACAGTAGCAGTTTCTTTGGCAGTAACGCTTTATGTACAAGGCATAAAATGGGTCATTCGAGTGAGATGGTCGACTATAATAAGCACAATGTCAAAGCTATTGCTCACATGCAAGTGTGTCAAGTAGTCAAGATCAACTGTATGCCACTGTTTGGGTGGAAAAGGCAAGGAGTTCAAAATCGCAGCCATTTGCGGTTTAGTATTTGCTCGTCGGCACACGACGCGGCGCTCACAATTTTTTCACATTTTGGTGAATTTGTTTCCACGAGAATCTGTCGAGCGCTAGGCGCCCGCCGGCGGCGCAGCGGCGGCGGCCCCGGAGGGGGGTGCGCTCGCAGGCCCGTCGGCATCCCCTCACCTCCCCGTGGTGGGCGCTGGAAACCCCGTAGCCGTGCTAGGCATGGCACGGTAGGGGGATAAGAGGGCCGACAGCTCGATCCGTGGGATCAGCAGCTATCGGGAAAGCCCTGTACACAGGGCTTTTGAAAAAATAATTTCTGTGCACTACCGGCGCCAAGATCCCCCGCTCGGCCCGTCCGATATGTTCTTTCGCGTACAGATACTCCTAGATATTGCCTTCCTTTGAGGGGTGGGGCTAGTACTACGGCAGCGTTTGATGGCGAGGAGGGTACGGCCGGATCAGCGGTGGGAGGCGGGTGTTGGAGCTGGTGGTGGCCAGCCGGGAAGCAGCGCCAGGAAAGGGCGCTCGCTAGCCGTCGACCAGCCATGTGCCGGTCGAACCTTGCCGAGGGGTGAGGCAAGACATGGCACAGGCCGGTGGCTAGTCGCAGACGGAGGAGCGGCTATATGAGGCGGCGGCGATCCTCAGGATCAGCCGCCGCCGGAAAGCCCTGTACGGAGGGCTTTTTTCGGATACAAAACAATGTCCGTACCCGGTGTCGAGCTAGTTGGGGAGCAGCACCAGGGAAGGGTGCTCACTAGCGCGCCGCTACGTCGTCCAGCGTCATCTCCCGGGGGGAGGAGTCAGCTGGGACGGCAAGGAGGACCGTCGCGACGGGAGGAGCGACACGATCTGGCGGCGACGACCCTTTGGGTCGGCGCCGCCGGAAAACCCGGCACGGAGGGTTTTGTTTAATTCCGGGCGCCCGCGGCCCGCCGGATCCGGCTACGGTGACCTCCCCCCCCCCCTCTTCGACACCCACTACCCCGACAGACCTTCATACTCCTAGGGGTCCTTGAGCGCGGGCCCGGGTGAGCGCGGAGGCCCCCGCTCAAGAAAAGGCTGCTCGGTGGACGCGCGATCAGAGGGGGGAGGGTACGGCCACAGGCCGGAAAACCGACAGGTACCCGGGTACCAGACAGAGAAAAAACCGGGGAAATGAGCGGGGAAGATTCAAGCGCGGAGGCAGGAGCGCCCATATTTTCTATGTCTGTGTGCCTCGGCCCCCCCCCACCTGTCCTCGAGGTAATGGGGGACCACGACACGGAGGACCGCCGCGTCGGTGGACGCGGCATGACCTTGGGGCGGGGTTTACGGGATGGAGCGGCGGGATCGACGAGCGACCGCGCGAGGAGGGGTTTTTGGCCAGCCTTTCCCCTCCTACCTTCGGCAAGACCGAAGTCACGCGGGAGCTAGATTAGGCTGGCCCGGCGTCCCTCCCGAACGCCGACCGGCCTAGGCCGGTCGACACCCCGGTTCGGCGGGAGCGGGCCGTGCATCGTGAAGGTCGAGCATCAGTTTAGTTTTGCATTTCTCGACAAGTGGATTTATTTTTAGATCTGTTTTTCTTGATTACAAAATTATTACGCTGTTACTGCCATTGGAGAGGTTGGGATTAGTGGTTAACGGTCTACCTCACGCTTCTAAGTCCTGTATGGCATAGCAAAAGGGGGGGCCCAGAGACGACAGCCGGTTCTTACTGGTAATGTTGTAAACAATTTCAATTTCAATTTGTCGAGCGCTTTAGCAAGAGTGCCAGCAACTCCTCTGTGACCAGTTGACGAACTTTCGTGCGGGTCTGTGATCAGTCTCAGTCGGAGCTCAGAGTTATCCGGGATACAAAGGTGACCGAGGCGCAAAAAAATACCTAACTCTCGCTTCTATCCGGCTGTCTTTCGTCCGCTCACCCTCGTCCCCATAAAACGACTTTTGGGAGTACCCCTCGCTAATGAGATCAACGAACTCATGGGCCAGTTGCAACGCGTTAACCGTCATGAAGTTTAGTTGTGTGTCTTCGAACAGTAGCTCGGACTTCCGTCGTAATTCTCGATATGACGGAACCTCGCCATCCCAAAACAATGGAAGTGTGGCCTAAGGTACGAAGTTTGGACACCGACTTTACGGATCAGCTTCGTTCAGAGCTTTCTTGCGATACGCAAGTGTTATCGAGCTCACAAACGGTTGCAAATCCCGCAAGTATCGTGCTTGTCGCTTGTTCAACATGTTATTCGGTTGCCAGAGCAGATGTCGCAGTGTGTCGTGGTCTTTTACGACAAGAAACTTAGAGCATCCTTTAATGTAACACCTCTAGTGCTTGACGGCTTCGCATACGGCGAGAGCTTCTAAATCGCACGCAAAGTAAGTGTTGCCACGCTCAGCTGGATTTAGCTTACGCGCCTAGTAAGAGACTGATTAAAGTCCTCCTCCTTAGTCTTGCAACATGACTGTTGCAATCCCCAATGTTGAAGCATCTGAAGCTACGGTGAACGTCGCGTCCGAGTTGACCTCCGAAAGGATCAGACATGGCGCGGAACTGAGCCGTAACTTGAGAGTCTCAAAGGCTTCCAAACAGGCCGGCGCCAGTCTAACCTTATGTTGTTGGACTTCCGCAGTAAGTCTCTCAATGGTGCCGGAAGGTCGCTGCAGTGGTGAATAAAGTTGGCATAGAAATTGCAGAACTGCACGAAACTGCGAATTTCCTTCTGCGTCGTTGGCACTGGCCAGTCTGAAACGGCCTCGACTGTCTTTCTCGAAACGGGAATTTTACAAGCTTACACAGAATAGCCCAGATTTCCCATCTCTTAAGGTCCGAAGAAGCACTTCTTAAGGCGTAACTTCAAGCCCTCCCCCTTAAAGCGTTGAAGAACCAGCCGTAGGTGCTCCAAGTGTCCCTCCAGAGTGCGGCTGTACACACAAACGTCGTCGAGGTAGACATTAACGAACTTATGTAAAAAGTCGCGAAGTATGTCGTTAATCATCCTCTCGAATGTAGTTGGTGCATTGCACAATCCGAACGGCTGGCAACCCATTCCATCAAGCTATCAGGGGTCTAAAATGCTGTCATGTGGACGTCCTGATCACGTACTCGAACATGCCCGAAGCCAGACGCGAGGTCCAAATGAGTGTAGAATATTGCGTCCTTGAGCCCATCGAGCGTGTCGTCCACACGCGGAAGTGGGTAAGCGTCCTTACACGTAACCTCGTTCATGCCATTGTAGTCAATGCACAAACGTAGCGAGCCATTAGCTTTACGCATATATATAATCTGCGAACCGAGCTCACTATAGATGAGACGGATGAGACCAGCTTCGATGGCGTCTTTGAGATGTCGGTTAAGCTCAGCGCTCTGCATGTGACAATCTGTTAAGACGTTGACGTTTCATCGGGTCAATAGTTTCAATGGGGTGATCCCACTGTCGGTTTACAAGCGGCGAATTTACTGGTTGCATTAACTCCGCGAAGTCATCGTAAAGTAACGACTGGAAGTTTTCACGTTGTTCTGCATTAAGCTCCTCTCCATTGTGAAAGTCCGTTGGTTGGCCAACGGCTGGCGTAATTTCAATTACGTAGAATTCCGCAGTACGTCCTTTGCCGCGGTGCGTCTTGCGCATTTGTTGTTGAACATGAGCAAACGACATCATTAGACACTTAGGACGTCGCTCCTCAATCTGAGTCTCCATTGTTGTGCCATCCATCATGGTTAAGACGCGGGTAGCACCGAATTGTAGAGAGGCATGTTCGTCGTCAAGCCATGGCAGTCCCACTACCAAATCATAAGCATGTAAATCACGTAAGACGTAAGAAGTCCGTTGGAATTCATGACGAGCTAGCTCAAAGTTATGTCGCAGACAGTCGAAGATGTCACGCGCTGACCATTAGCGAGTCGAACATGAGTCTTGGTCAGAGACTTGCGAGTCTGTAAAGCAAAGCGTCTTACAAAACCTTCAAACACGAAGTCAAGAGTCGCAGCGCAGACGACAAGTCAAGAAATTATCCGTCCACCATCATGAGTTTTTACTATCATCTCAGTTCGAATTAACGGCCGAGCGTCCGTGAGGTCCGTTAGAAGGGTGGTAGCTATCGAAGAAAATTGTTGTAGCGTAGCGATGGACTCTTCCGTGTCAACAGGAGGTACACGTACCAAGGCGGGTTGGTCAAGAAGTGTAGTCGGTACCTTATCGGAAAAAGTACATCCAGCGACGACTAACCAAAGTTGTACATGCCAAGGAGCTAGAGCAACCACTTCCTGCTGGGTAAGATTCTCCAACGATTGACGAGTAAACAATTGTGTCCGTGATGGGAATTCTTGGTAGAGTTTCTAGTGTCGAGTGAGCTTGTTGAACTTAGCCCACTTAGGTAGAAAAAACGCAGCCATCGTAGATGTTGGAGTTGTACGTCGACAACTCTAAAAATGTTGTGCAATCTGTTTTGCCATCTCCCATGATGGAGTAATGAACACCCGTTCTCCTGACAAGTCCCTCGGATCAAATCACTCGGCGAACAATGAGGTAAGTCACCATGCGACTTTATTCCCTCATCATCTGCACATCCCTCCAAAGTGAAATCAAAGTGTGCGGGCAAAGGTTCGAAAATAGAGTTAACAAGTTTCCAATCAATCGAACGTCTGGTTAAAGGTTTACGACTCCCTCTGTTTTTGTTTTAACGACGACGACGACGTGCTACTTGTGTTTCAGGAGTCGCGACTCTAGTCGATGGGGATGTCGAAGGAGTTTCGACGACCTTAGTCGCTAACTGTGTCTCAAGACGATGAGTAGACTGTTGGTAGACTCAAGGCGATGAGTAGCATTAGCACTTGGCGTTGGTAGACTCGCGTTGGCGTACAGCGGCGCCACTAGTCAGAGCAACCTAGGACTTATCTAGGACGCAATTAGAAGTCCAAAGAAGACCTAGAAAGACCTACGCCAAAAAATCCCGGGAAGGCTGTTTGAAAATAGTTTTTTTCTGAAACCGCAGTCTATGCGGTAGTTACCGCAATGAGTGCGGTTCCCTTAGATAGACTTATATTAACCCTAAAAAAATGCGGGGGGCGGGAAGGGCTTCGGCTTGCATATTTGATTTATCGGGACGATAGCATCTGTCCGTACGAACAAGACCATGGCATGATCGTGCAAGGAAAATAAAAATAGAACGCGAAACCTGTTTTTTATGCTCCGATGGTAAGTCATTGCCATGTGATCCGAAGCGGTTGTGATCGGACGGTCACCTAATTAAGCACGGTGGCTGGGTGGGTGGATGGATTATAGTACTTCGTAATATATCGCAGTAGATAGGCGCATTGCGCAGGGCCCATTAACCCCGATCGTCACAATACTCGTGCGTGTACCCGCACGCCAATAAATGTCAGCGGTACTGAAAAATCGGCGTTTCGTGAAACTATGACAAATAGGCCCTTAAAGTAGTTTGTTTCCACGCGTTACCCCTTTTCGTCACCGTACGGAGTCTCTTGATAGTAGTATGTGTACTTGAGCGTTAGAGTGATACCCAAACAACGTATAATCAAGCAATGGAGCATGGCAAGTATGTCAAAGTAAGAAAGTATGAGTATGTCGGGTATCGCCGCAAGAATACTCTCAAACGTTCCAAATTGTTCCGCTCTCCTACTATAATTTGCCGGTGATAGTACCTATCAATGGCATGTCTAGTTTGATGTGACGGAGTATATGGGAATCCATGTCGACTCCCTCACACTCTAGTCGAGTTGCGAGGACAAGGTATGGATCGACAGTGGGGCGTCGTGGTGGTGCGGGCACTAGGTGGGGCACATGCGGTGCATGGGGGGGAGTCATGGACCATGGGTGGCGGAGTGCGTCCGGTGGGAGAGGTGGGGTGGGGTCATGGGCTGTCCAGTATCCTCCTTGGCCGCGCGGCGGTTGTGAAACTCGCTATATTGCTTCATATTTGTCCCCACAATGTATTACGTCGTGGCAGTGTCACACGGAGCCTCCGACTCGACGGGGTTTAGCGACGGAGACATGCGTTCGCTTTGGCCACGTCCGCCACTGCGGCGGGGAGTGGTGGTGCCATGTCTACAAGAAGGTAAAAGAGCCCATAATTAGTCGAACACGGTGTAAGTTTCGCTAGGGAAGCAAGGTAAAATGCAGTTACAATGACCACCGGCCAGACATATGGGCTTGTGGTGCTGACTAATCGAGTGCGGCAGGAGCGCAATGAGAAAGGAAGTAACTAGTGCAACCGGAAGTGTTAACTACACTCTTCCCATGAAGTCCGTTACTAGCGGCACGCATTTAATTACCCGCCACGCACTGCCGCGACGGCCATGCAACTCGATTGTGAGTTAGAGTTATGATTGTCGAACAACACACCACGGCGCGTTGTTCACTGCCGTGAGCACCTCTATCGGCACGCCCCAAGTATTGTGGGCACACACGTTGGATTTGCGGTCCATATTTTGCAGGCCGAAATTCGTGCATGTGCGGGTTATGCACGCCTCTATGCGTGGCTCGGTACGCGTAGTGTCGCGACAAGCCGGGAGATTACTCGACACTGGGTTCTCAGCATATGTGCACAATTGCACGGGTATCCGCCGACTGTGTTGCGCCCGGCCGTCTACAGAGCGGCGACACCGAGAAAGGCATGTCGTGTGCACTAGGTTTTTTTGCCACGTCCCCGAAAATACAACCAAGGATCACGGGCTAGCACGGACCTATTGAGCTTGAGGGGCGGTTGACTTGGAGTGTAAGCACCCTTTGCGCGCGGATCGTTGGCCTTAGAAACTTACGCATCGCCTGGCGCGAAAAATGGCGGGGAGCTTTCAAAGTACCCTAGCACGGGCCTTTATCTGGCCGGCGGCAAATGGCACGGCACCATGCCATCATGGGGCATAAAATGGGCAACGCCATGAATAGAAGAAATATAGAGCGCTGATTGCTGAGCGTATTGGCGGAGCGGGTGTGCGGGTACCACCTGTCTAGGGGTTGCTAGCCCCACGCGAATGTGGCAGATTTTGAAAGCCTCACATCTTCAATTGGTTGTACGAGGGTCGGGATGGATGGCATCGGACGGCGGATTTGACGAAAAAACCGGCCGGTAGGCGTAAATAAAGCTGAAAACTTATATTTACTTAGGGAAAAGGCTTGCATTTGCAACTTAGTTTGCTCGAATCGGACACCGTACGGCAAAGTTAGGCTTTTTTAGGCCTCCCAAGCGGTGGGTTTCCGGCCCCAATCCCACCCACGTCAAGCATCGTAACGGCACATGCCATCACACCCACGTGCTCCCATGTTTGCGGACAACATGCTGGGATCATAAAACCGCATGTTGTGTCGCCGATTTCGGGAGTATTCTTGATGAAGAGCCAAAGTGTGGAAAATCCGAATTCCGGGGCGCCCGAATCAGGGTATGCCCCGAAATCGGGGTTGACCCGCAAACCCTAATACGTCATATCGTAGCCGTGACAAGCCCTATTTGTGCCCCGCTTCCCCCTTTACTTCACCGTCAACATAAGTTTCGGTCCGCCTTTTCAACGAGCTAAAGTACATTTAAACCCTAGAAACCCTACAAGATAAACACCCGCCCTACGAGAAAGGCCCTATTTCAATAGTGCCTCTGGGATAAGTGTATGGACTTTATGGGTAACGGACTTTATGGGAAGAGTGTAATCTACTAGTGTACTGTGTACTAGGTGCACCACTGAGATAGCTGAACCCACTAAGTGCTTTGGAGTTGCTTCCAACAGTGTGCGATTTTCTCCATGTCACAAGAATGATCAAGCTAATTCGGCGAGGAGCCCGTATAAGACCGAATGGACGTATCTTCATGGACGTAATAGGACTTTTTTTGTGAGGAACATTTTATTAAGGAGTTCCTTAATAGCTTTTGGCTGTGGTCGTACGCTTTTGGTCGACCTCAAAGCAGCGAAGCAGGCGTTGCTCCGCCGTCTGCCGCTGTAATTTATTTAGTTTCTTACAAGAAAAAGCAGCCCGCCGCTGTAGTCATAGACACCAACGAAACAAAGGCGAATTTAGGGCTCATACAGGGTTTCATATGTAACCCTTAATTGTTCTGGAAGCCCTAACTTTCA
This sequence comes from Tetraselmis chui, assembly GCA_026401115.1. Taxonomy (NCBI): domain Eukaryota; kingdom Viridiplantae; phylum Chlorophyta; class Chlorodendrophyceae; order Chlorodendrales; family Chlorodendraceae; genus Tetraselmis; species Tetraselmis chui. Next base: position 60,411 of record JAPMLY010000129.1, read on the forward strand.
ATCTGAGTGATGTAGTACACAGACAGGGATCATACAGTCAGACGTTTCGAGGAATACCGTTAAGTACAGGCGAGCGATGGACACCGGAAGTGGAATGCTGGGACGCTATTGTGCAGGTGGGCTCTCTCACCTCGCAGCGCACCACCTTGCCTGAAAGTCACAGCAGCACCAGCGCATCTAGCGATAACAGTACGGGGGGGGCTGCTCGACAGGCTAGGGAAGTTTTCAAGGTGCGTGAACCATTCTGGTGCCCGATATAGGACCTCGGACGGACCGTGATCCACATATCAATCAGCACGAACAATAATCGCGCCGAGCGAGTTTTGTTTCCCCCACGACCGGCCATCACTCCCAACCTCTCCCCTGCCAGACTTACCCTCGCTCCATGGCAGCGACATTGAACCTCCACATCAGTCTATCGCGAAACCTGCGATCTTTTGTCCTCCGGGAGGCGCCCCTTAACCCAAAGATCTAAGCCGCCGCGGATCGGCTCAGATCTGCCACCGAGCTTGTCGGGCTCAAGCTGTCTCAACCCCTATTCGGTCTGACACTCTAGCGAGCTCAGTCCAGCTGAAGATCCGCAAGAGTAATTGACGCAGCAGAAAAGGGCTGAAAATTCGAAGGTTAGCGGGACTGATGTAAGGGCTGTGGGTGTTCAGCGGTTTGCAGGCGGGAGAGGTAACAGACAGACGCTGGTGTGCATAATGAAGCTCGACCTGTCAGTGCTGGAGGCGGGGCCCCGGGGCGGTGGTGCCGCCTCTGCGGCATGCTTGGATGCGAGTCAGCTGGGGATGGGACTGGGAGAGGGCATGGGGCAGGCCACCTTCCCTCTGCCCATGGTTCAGGATGTAAGCCTCCCTCCCCTCCCTTTCCCCGTTTACGCACTCACTTATGCATATCAACCTTTCATATATGGGGCACGGGCAGTATTCATTGTGACTGTCCACTCAATCCTTCACCCCCTGCCTTCGTCATGCTGTCAAATGAAGTCCCACTTGGTGTAGCTCCATAGTTGCTCTACTTGTGAGAATGAAATTACCATATGAATTTCAATTTTATTAGTGTTAGAACAAGCATTAAAGGTTATAGTTCCCCCATTATATTGTCCTCCCTTTTATCAAGACGAACTGCAGCTAAAAAGGGCTTCCCTGTTTTGAAATCACGATTGCTTCCCAAACACGATACACCATCGTCATATTCTACAGGTTAATCATTCCTACAGTGTTATGCATTTGGGCAGACGGTCTTGAGGTTTGTAGTATGGTAGCCAGCGAAGCCAACAAACCTGTGTCTGTATTATCGAGCTTACATTTTTTGGCATAATCTCGCCATAATTGATCACGAGTGTCCGCTCGGGGGGGAGGGCAGGTTATGATTTGAACTGGAGTGGAGAGAGGAAGGGTGTGTGTGTGTGTGTGTGTGTATGTGTTGGGGGGGGGGGGGGGGGGGGGGGGGCGGTTGATGGTTTGCACTAGAAATACTGATTTCTGGAGTTAATTTGGGGTTCAGCTGGACTCCTTTGAGCACGAGGTAATGGAGTACGTGAAGCCCAATCACGGTACCACAACTCTTGGCTTCATCTTCAAGGGCGGCGTCATCATCGCTGTCGACTCTCGCGCCTCCATGGGCTCCTACATTTGTAAGCCACGCTTCCCTCCCCGCGGATACATTCGACCACGAACCAACACTCTTTTCAATTAGCTAATGTTTCCTGAATCTTGGTTACCTTTTTTCCTTCTGGATAGCCTCACAGACGGTGAAGAAGGTCATCGAGATCAACCCTTTTCTTTTGGGAACGATGGCTGGCGGCGCAGCGGACTGCTCCTTTTGGCAGCGTAACCTGGGCATGCAGGTACTAGTGTCATTGCTCACCATGGGGCACTGCATTCATCGTCGACCAATATCTCTCCCCATTACTACATCAGCCATTAAGCACATGTCTGGCTCTCGCTTCCACTGATGTTATTGGTCGCCTGTGTGCGACAGTGCCGTTTGTTTGAGCTTAACAACGAGCGCCGCATCAGCGTGAAGGCGGCCTCCAAGCTGCTGGCGAACAATATGTTTTCATACCGGGGGATGGGTCTCTCGATGGGAACCATGGTGGCGGGCTGGGACCCCGAGGGGCCGGGGCTGTACTACGTGGACAGCGACGGCCAGCGCACCAAGGGAAAGGTGTTCTCCGTCGGCTCTGGTAGCCTGTACGCCTACGGTGTGCTGGACAACGGATACAAGTGGTGAGGGGCCCGTGCAGGCGACTGGTGAAAGTTTAAGGACTGAGTGGTTTCTTGTCAAACTAAGGCTTGGGTGGTGAATGCTTTGGGTAGGGATATGGAAGACGACGAGGCCATCGAGCTCGCCCGGCGCGCCATTTACCATGCCACGTTCCGCGATGCTGTCAGTGGCGGCACCGTCAGCGGTACGCGTCCCCCCCCCCCCCTCCCTTTACTTCCACGGAGGCAGATCGAAGCTGGTCTTCGAATTGACATGCCTGCTCACTTGTTGCGGGTGGTCATGTGGTGCAGTGTATCTGGTGAAAGAGACGGGCTGGACCAAGGTGAAGGGTGACGACGTGGGCGATCTGCACTATGAGTACTACCCCGAGCCGGAGACCCACGCGTGCAATGGCACAGGTGGCGTCAGTCTGGACTAATTGTCAGCGCTTACGTTTAGTGTATGATGGAGTGGCACTTGGTTGAGCGTCCTGGCACCCTGAGGGCCGGGCCTGCCGCAGGCAACTGAACTGTAAATCAAAGGAATACTACGTAGGTGAGTGTGGCCAGTTCAGCCATGTAGCACCTCATCAGCAATCTCTCACATGTCTTATGTTTCTTGTGTAGTTGGGGCAGAGGAAGATGTGGAAAGGGGAAGGGTTAATTACCACATGGAGGCTAATCACATCGCATCCCATCACGAAGCATCTCAACCAGCATCAACTTCTCTGACCTCTAGCTTGAGAGGGGGCTAAATTGCCTTGGGTTATATTTCTGAGTATTTTGTCCAATTGATTGAGAGACGGGGGTGGCTGGATTATGGGTCTGCCGGGTAGTGGGTGGTGTGAAAGCTATTTACATCACATTACGGGGTACAACGCCTCCATGATCACCAGCTGCCCCCAGTAGTCGTAGTCATACATCACCGCAGGGCGAGGGTAACGGCCGGCGATGTCGAAGGGGTTGATAAACACGCGGGCGTACTGGCTGCTGAGGTCACCCTGCGCGCCGGGCTGGAATGAGTCCTGCAGCCTGCCACTTGGAAGCAGCCTGAAGGTGATCTCCTCCCCTTCCTCAGCAGCATCCACCGCTGCTTCCTTGTCCTCGTACCTGCCAAACCTGATAACCGGCAGCGTTGGCTGAAACATCGCGGACACGGCCTGCGGCTGTGTCTCTTGGGCATCCACCTCGTTGGCTTGTGGTTCATCCGGTAGAGTCTGCTGCTGCACGGGTAGCCCCCAATCAATATCCGGAAGCGCTTGTATGATCCCGTTGAGGCCGGACATAATGTCCTGGGCGCTGGGAAGACTGATGGCATCAGGCGGCACTCCTTGGGGTTGGACGACAACGACCTCCGCCGGCGGTGTGGCAGGCTCGATGGCCGCACACTCTGCGGTTGCGCCTTCAGCGCCGGAGAATGGAGTGCCGCACGCCCCCAGTCTGCATCCACGAGAGCGGGTTAAATTATTGAAAATAAATAGGAAGACGATAATCGCAATTCTAGTGCTTTCATTGACAACAGTCCAGTAATAGAGATGCGAAACGATCGAGCTGATTCAATTGATAGCTCGTAGGCGAATTGCATCAGACGTAGGCTTTATCTTTTGTCTGTATTGAGTCATCACACTGTTTCCTGAAAACACAGCTCTGAAGGGGAGTGTAGTGGAGATTTCACTGACCCGGACTCCACGTATTCCCGCTGCTGCACGTCGAGCATTTCCTGCAGGAATTTCCGATAGCAGAGGCACAGCCCGAGCTCCCCGAAGGTCCCGAATAGGCTGTTAAGCTGCAGTGTTTATGTCGAGTGCGGAAAAGGGAGCATAGCAATACCGTCAGACGGAACGTCAGAACCCGTGACAGGTCACAAATAGCTCGTCGTCCCCAAATTCATTTATTCTGTTAATTTATCATATTGCCGCGTTCGGCGGCGGAGAACCAAGCTCTCTACTCAACGGGGTAGATGGGTAAAATGTAGATACCTGACTACAGCATGGCTCGTTGAAACCCTCGCTAGATGCGCAGCTACTCAGGACTAGCTCGAGGGTGGAAGCTCCCAGCTGCTCCGCCCGGTAGGAGCACTCGGCTTCGGTAATTGCCAACGTCCACTGCGAACAGGAGCCTGCACACACGGTGACACTATATTATATTCGATAAATGGTTTCCACGCGTCAACAGGCGCACGGATTTCATGGAGCTTGCGCAACTAAAATTATAAGTTTCGAATATTTTCTGTTGAAAACGGAGGATGTTGGGGCTTCGTGCACAACTCAGCAACAGTTGGATGGGTAGTCGAGTCGTACGTACCGCAAAGCAGTGCCAGTACGACCCCCAACGCGGCAGCACCCCGACGACCCCAGGGATGTCGAATAAGGGCGGCCGCCATTGAGATTATTGTTGCGGGTGAAGTTAATCAAACGAGGGGCATGTAATTCGGCGGCTGTAGTCTTCTTATTTGCCTTGCTATTCTTTTATCTCGGATTCGTTCCGCAGGATCGCGATGTTGCTACACCAATAATATCGATGCGAGAATCGAAGCTGGACAACGAAAATAACGAAAATTTCAAGTTCGCTACTGCTGCCTCAATAACAAAGCTTCGCTGCTGCCTACAGTTGCGTGGGGCACCGCGAACAAACGACACTGCTAGTGGTGTGCCTCCTCGGGCTCCCGAATAGCCGCCATAAGCTTCTGCTTCTGATGTCATCTGAGTCTTGCGAAGTAAAAGTACTGGTACATGTACACTGCAGGGCGCGCGCTTGCGCGCGCGCGGCGGGTGCGGAGCGAGGAGATCCCCTCTAGGGTCGCATGGGATAGTTGCTTACAAAAGGCAAGAACGATATGCATGGGAGGTGGGGGATCCCTGGTTGATGCGAGTGATGCGAACGTGGGCGGCGATGCATGAGATGGGATTGGGTCCGGATGTGACATTTGGCTGGAATTAAATATTGTTTACAAATAAATTCGAATGTGTGATCGCTCGTTAATTTATTTAGACATATAATATGATATGATGAATGTGTCAATCCTCGGGTAAATGAATGCTTGAGAGAGCACAAGAATCACGACGGCACGCACGCTTGGTAGTGCGTGCGTATACTGTCGGGGTCCTTGCCGTCTGCCGTCACAACGATGGGTGGTGCGGTGGCGGGGTGCTCTTCCTTTAGATGGAATCGCAGTTCTTCCATAGTCGCCTGCTTTGCGTCCAATGCGGTAGCGGTGAAGTTGCACTCGCCGCGATGGTGGCAGAAGAACTCGAAGCACGGGTACTCCGCGTTGTCGAAAAGTAGAATGAATGGCCGTTCGAAAGCGATGGCGAATACCCTAAGGGTGGAATAGAGCATCCACGAGCTTACGGGCAGGATGGTGCCGGGAGAGGGCGGTTCCTCATCGAGAGTGGGCCGTAGCATATTTTGAATCTCGTCGTCTAGGTCGGTAGTGCCTTCGAGGAACAAGAACTCCTTGGAGTAAAGCTGCCTGACGTCGCTGATGTGGAGGAGCTGCGTGGCCGCGAGAGTCCGGAGCTGGTTCAACAAGTCCCACGTGTGTCGGTTGTGGGAATTGGACCAGGCGAACGTTGGAGGTGGTATGATGCCCATGGCGACGGCCACCGCTGTGAAGCCGCACGACCCGTCCGCCGGGACGTCTACAATTCGTAGGGCGTTGTCTTGGAGAAAGGCGTCGCGTCCCCGTAGCGTTGGAGACGGGGTCGGCGAGCATGCTATAGGCGGCGGCGTCGGAAGGCGTCGGACCACTCGGGCGGTAGATGTCGATGTTGGTTGGGCCCGGTGTTTGCGAGGTCGTGACGGCGGAGATGGCGGCCGATGGCGGCCGTGCGCGTCGTTGGCGATGTGAGGAGCCTCCGGCAGGGAAAGGCGATATTGTAGCCCATCGTCGTATGTTGGCGGATTGTCGTTGTGAAGGCTCCGCAGAAGCGCGTCGGCGAGCGCGACCAAGGCGGTGGATTGTGTGTCGGCTGCGAGGCGCTGGAGGGTGGCGGTGTACTCGGCACGGAACATGTGGTCCGTCGCGGTCACGTCTGCGTCGGGATGCCAAGCTCTGCGCAAGCGTTCTTTTGCTTTTTCCCGCGCGGCTTTGTCAGCGCCGCGGGGCCAAAGGGGCAGCAAGAGGGTCAAGGCGTCGAAGGTGCGAAGGCGGCTCATAGCGACGACCACGCTCGAAAGGTTTTTGGCGCTGGCGTTCGGCGGGCGCAAGTCTAGCACGTACGTCTTGTCTCGCGAGAAAGTTGCGCCTTGCGCGAAGAAGTCCGTGAAGGCGATGTCCGGAATCATGCTGAAGCCGACGCGCTCGATTTGGATGCTCTTGACAATGGACCCGCTCTCAAGGCGAAAGGCGGTCGGGAAGCGCAGCGTGAAGTACACGGTTGTGGGTAGGACTGCAACATGGCCGTCCGGAAGGTCGTGACAAACGCGGTGCAGAGGGATGCCGAAAGTGTACGGACGCACCACCATGGCACGTGGCATGCCTCCGAGGGTAACAACCGGCGCGTCCGGCGATGGGTGTCGCGCGGTCGCGTCATCCAGCAAGAGAGCGACTGCGGTGGCGCTGTTGTTGTTGGAATAGAAGCAATCTATGTTTACGCTATGCCGGAATATGTACGGCATGCCGTTCTAGAAGTACATAACGCTCGGAACGTCTCCCGTCTTGTTGTGTGTCAGGCGGCCGAGGAGGGCGCGGAGGCAACGATCGGTGACCGGCGTCCAAGCGTCGTTGCGGCCAATGCGCATCCTATCTTTGGCGCTCCATCGGATGAGTTGCTGTTGATCTTCTGCGGCGCGACGCGGAAGCAAGGCGTGGACAATAGCGTCGCCCACAGTATGACGTAGCACCATGAAATGCGCGTTGCGAAAGTTCGGGTGGTGGATGGAGGCGGGTTTTTCTGGTGCTCCAATCGCGCAGGCGTTGATGCCGTCAAAATCGGCGTCCGTGAGGCGCCCGCCCCGTAGGCGGTCGTTGAGAGCGGAGAGGTCGGGCTCCATACGGAACTGCGTTTGTAACATCACGGTGGTGTGCACCTCACCGAGAATGTGGCGGCCGCGCGCGTTGCTTACGAACTGGGTGTCCCATCCGGGGCCGTCGCGCTGGGCCTTCGCTGCGGTACGACTGGCGGCGTCGGCTGCCGTGCCGGCACGGATGTCCCCGTTGCCTTGAAACAGCGGTGCGCCGTGAACCGGACGATTTTGATGGTGGTCGCCTGTCAGAAGGACGCCAATCCCGCCGAACAGAGAGTGGGAGGTGTCCGGCGTGCGGCCGCAGTCTCGCATGGTTAAAAAGAGTTGTTGCTCAATGGCCGCGAAGTGCTTACCCGTCATGGTGAATAGCTCGTCCACGATGAGTAGACGGATGTCTTTCCATGTCTCCTGAAGATCCAACTTCGCTCGCGTCCCCCGCATCGGCGTGTCGTTTCCCCACCTCAATTTGAAAAGGTCGCTCGATGTGCCGAATACCATGTTAGCGGTGGTTGCTCCGATGTCGCCCATGAGGTTGATGACCGCTCGATGGGTGTAGGCGGTGACGGCGATCCATCGCGCGACCCCGTGCTGGTGCGCGAACCACACGATGGCGATGACCGCCGCGCTCTTCCCGGTCCCAGGCGGCCCGATCTATTTCATCCGCAGGGGGGGCACCACGGATATGCTGCCCCCGTTGCTCAACAGGTCCAACAGGTATTGGCATCCGAGATGGAGGGTCAGGTGTTGCTCCTTCGCGACGTGAAATAGTTCCGCCGTTTCTTTTATGATGGGCTTGTGCGGAAGCATGTCCCATGTTGGGCGGCTCGAAGAAGTGGGTGCCGAGGCGCCCGCGACCGGGGAGGCGGTCGCACACCCGGCGGCGCTTGCCTGTCATTGCGGCGCGCTCTCTTTCCCACGCGTCCATCCATGTCTCACCGGCCTGCGGCAGGAACCGAGCGTCCGGTGGCGCGACTATCGGCCGATGGCAGTGCGTGGACGCGGGGGACGTGCCGCTCTCACCCGAGTACTGGGCCGCCGGCGAAATCTTCCCGTACACGTTTCCGAACATGGCGATGCACATTATGGCGTACTCCTCATGTGCCTCCACAGAGCGTGAGTCGCCGGGGTCGAGCGGAGTAGTGGGACACGCCACCATGGTTCCGTAGGTTAGGGGAACTTGAGCGCGGGCGCGGCGGAAGATGACGTTTTCGGCAGCTCCGGGGTGACTCGGGTGGTAGGCGAAGCGCTCACGGCGCGTGCGTGTGGACGCGGAGCCAGTGGCCTCCTTCCGATTCTCGTAGTAAGCATAGAACTCGTAGGAGCCGATGTGCATGTCAGGCACGTCTTTGACACGCCTCAGCAAGTAGTCCGAGCCCGGCGGAAGGCGCAAGCGCAAGCGATGGTTCGCGGCGGCGTCTACGTGCACTTCCTCCCATTCGGTGCCATTGCCAACCTGTCCTGGATCGACAAGGAATCGGACGATCGCGTAGAGGGGGTGAAAAGTTGTCTCGAAGGAGGTGCGGTGCACCGGATTGCGCATGCAGATGGTGGCGCAAAGGATCGCCGACACTGACTGCTGATGCACGGCGGCGTTCACGAGGCGTGTCAATTTCTGCTGGGGGGTGTCTTCGCCGATAGGGTGCTTCTTCATAATGCTCGCGAGCAGCATGAGGATGACGTGCGAGTTGGAGGCGGTGTCCATTTTACCTGCGGTGTTGAAGGCGGACATAAGTTAGGAGGTACTTAAACAACAGTCGGAATGGAATTGATATGAGAATGCAGAGGTGTGATAATGCATTTACGTTGCGCCGGTGCTTACTTCCGTAGAAGCTGTTGTAGCACGCGATGTTCCGCACGTCCTCGGTGATGGTCTCGAAGACCGGTGGCGTGTTTGCCGTGGATATGCGCTTGTCTTTCGTTGGCGCGGCGTCGGCAGCATCGTCGTCATCCGAGCTCGTGACGGCTGTGGGGGGAATAGACTCAGCCGCGGGCGGGGTCGTGGACATACCGGGCTCGACCTTGCTTTTCCTATGCCGCGGTAGGCGCACGTTATGGACGCCGGAGAAGAAAACGTTGTTGTTGCAGTTGAAAGCGAGCAAAACCGCCCGGCTGTGCATGATGATTTTTCCGCGGTTTCGTGGCATGAGGATGACTTGGCGGTCGCGATCATACGTCGGATCCGTATCGCAACGTTCCGGGTAAGGAAGGGAGAAGCCTTCGCCACAGTCGTCATCGTTCCCGCGGTGCCCGCCTTGGCGGCACCGCGACGTGTGGCGGCCGTGATTTACGTGCTTGGCTTGGCAGCGCGCAACATGGTCCCGGTACGCTTGGCTGTCTGTGGGCATGTCCGCGGGGTCGGGCATAGCGAAGTTCCGGATTGAGAGGTCGTGCTTTACGTGCCGGTCGAACGACGCTTGCCCCGGGTAGACACCCGCGTCTCGGGAACCGTCCACTCCATCCACCTCAACCTCTTCCATCTGCGCCGTGGTAAGACTAGCCATCCACCGAACAATGGAATCGCCGAACCGGTGTAGCAAGGAGCGAAGGAGCGGAAGGGACAACACGGCGGAGACGCACATGCCGTGCCCGTGGTGCGCCTGCCGCCCGCTCTCTTCTGTTTGACAAGCGTGCGCCACGACGGGCCCGAAGTGCCCGGACGATCCCGCGATTGCTCGGCCGGTTTCAGGCGCCAAGCCGAACAGGCGAACTCGCACCACGTCCATCACGATGTCGTAGAACAATGCGGGAGCGGTGGGGTTTTGAATCATGGCCTTCATCAAGTCCGGATAACGCGGCGGTGTGTAGCCATCAGCGCTTTGCAGCTGGATCGGTAGGTTCGCAAGCGCCATGGCGTAAGGACTGCACCATTCTTGGGGGTTTATTGTGTAGAAGAGGCGGTAGTAGCCGAATTGTAGCCACGCGGCGAAAACCTTCTTACGATACGTAATGGAGGCGTGGGGTGACCACTGCATGTTGGACGTCGTGGTCATGATGCCGTGATAAAGAGTGTTTATGACATCGTCTTGTCTGTCGTCGAAAGTGGGCCGACTTCTAGTCGCGATCAAGTACCCCACTCGCTCCATCTGCTCTTTGGTCGCCGATGCCAACGCGATGGCCGTGCGCGGGCTACGGCGGAGCTGTAGCTGGCTGTGGAGGCTGCTCTCATGCCGCATTTTCGTGTTCGCCATTGCGGTGACGCTGTGCGCGTGTTGGTACTTAATACTTAATACTTAATACTTTTTTTCCGTATTAATATTTGTTCATAAGTTAGTTATGTAAGTAAGTACTTTAATATGATACAGTTTACTGTATGGGAAATATTGCTCATTATACATAAATTTGAAATATCAATCGGCCTTTTAATTTTATCAAAGCCAACACGATTCTTATCCCTGAAAATGCTGAAAAACGTTCCGAACAACGCAAAATACATACACGAAGATACGACGACAGATGCACGAAGTTTTCTGCCGGTATATTTGGTACGTTTTGGTACGTTTTGGTACGTTTTGGTACATTTTAGTACGTTTTGGTACATTTTGGTACGTTTAAGTACATTTTGGTACATTTTGGTACGTTTTGGTACGTTTTGGTACGTTTTGGTACGTCAGGATGCTGCGTCGGATTTTCTAATATGAAGCTATCCCTAGAGGGAATGTAATTATTTCCTGGCGGGGGCGACCGGTCGCGGACATAGAAGTACAAAATGTTCCTTACGGGAAAAGTAGTGGAAACCAACAGTCAAGAATGCTTTGGATTCCGTGATCCTCTTGTCACTCTTGCCCTTTTGTTTCCCCTCCCACTTTCCTTGTCCTTGCTCAACAGTCAAGAAGGGAAATAAGATAAGGAGGAAAAACCCCACATGCCAAAGCCCGAGGAACTAGGGAGGCATGTCACACCATCGGCACTGCCCTCATGCAAATCATCGCGAAGAAAGGAACCCAAAGTACCACAAAGAGCAGGGAAAAGACATTGCAAGTATTTTCGCCGCACATCCCCCAAAATACCGCCGAAAGGGAACATACGTAGATTCATGGACGAGCGTAATGATGCATGCGGACATAACTATCAGAACGCAATGAATGAAAGTCCGCGCAACACACATGCAAGGAAAGCGACGAACTATCACCAAAATAGCCGGGCGATCAACCAACTCAACCGCCATGGGCGCCAACCGGCCCCATCCTCCAAAGCGTTAGGATAGTAGTCATGGACCGACTGAACCGAAGGCGTGCCAAGTAAAGCGGATGTGCGGAGATCAACATCGAGCTTGCCCTACTCCGCTCCCGCTGCAAGACTTCCCGGAAGTGAGAGGCGACCACCTACCTACTAAGGAACACTAGGGCTCGTGCGAGCACTTGCGAGCCTCGCATCAACAAGAAGATAACGGTGTGGGCATGTGGAACCCTAAAATCTAACCACACCAAATCGCAAGGTCGATCTTGAAAAGCTCCCGACCGAATGCGGCGGGCTTCCAACCGCAATGAAATGCAATAAAATTGTTTAAAACACTCACCGAGTTAACGGTTGCTGTCTCCCAGCGCCCCTTGTGATGAGACCTATTGTACTATTGCAAGTATCTTCGAAAATCGATGGATTACAAGAAGAACAAGATGCACATGGATATGGAATAAGGGAGGGGAACCAAAAGGGCAAGAGTGACAAGAATATCGTCACGGAATCTCATCGATACGTAATAAGGCTATACCATGTATAACCACTAATCCCAACCTTACCAATGACAGTAGAGACACCGTTTAATACAAATTCGAAAGCACTTTGATATTATTTAATATATCTTTTTTTGCATACGAGTATGAAATGTAGGCGCCCGCCGGCGGCGCAGCGGCGGCGGCCCCGGAGGGGGTGCACTCGCAGGCCCGTCGGCATCCCCCCACCTCCCCGTGGTGGGCGCTAGAAACCCCGTAGCCGTGCCAAGCTTGGCACGGAAGGGGGCTAAGAAGGCCGAAAGCGCGGTCTGCGGGATTAGCAGCTGTCGGGGAAGCCTTGTACAAAGGGATGTTGAAAAACAATTTCTGTGCAATACCGGCGCTAAGATCTCCCGCTCGGCCCGTCCGATATGTTTTTGCGGTCATATACTATTGGATACCATCCTACTCTGTGGGGTGGGGCATGTGCCTCAGGAGTGTTTGATGGCGAGGAGGGTGCGGCCGGATCAACGGTTGGACGCAATCGTTGGAGCTAGTGGTGACTAGCCAGTAAGCAAAGCGAGGAAAGGGCGTTCGCTAGCCGTCGACCCGCCATGTGCGAGTCGAACCTTCCCGGGGTTGATGCACGACATGACAGAGGCCGGTGGTCGGTCGCAAGCGTAGGAGCGGCTAGGTGAGGCGGCGGCGATCCTCAGGATCACCCGCCGTCGGAAAGCCCTTTACGGAGGGTTTTTTTGAAACTAATATAATCTCTGTACCGGGCGTCGAACCATATGGGAAGCAACACCATGGCGTGGCGCTCACTGGAAGACTCCTACGTCGACAAGCTACATCTCCCGGGGGGAGGAGAACGCTTGGTCGACAAGGAGGTTGGTCGCGACGGGGGGAACGACACGATCTGGCGATGACGACCCTCCGGGTCGGCGCCGCCGGAAAAACCCCGCACGGAAGGTTTGACTATTTTCCGTGCACCCGCGGCCCGAAGGATCCGGCTACGGTGACTTGCCCCCCCCTTTTTTATTCACCCACTACCCTGCCATACCTATATACATAAAGTGTGGGCCCGGGTGAGCGCGGAGGCCCACGCTCGAAAAAGGTTGCTCGGCGGACGCGCGCGATCATAGGTGGGTGGGTACGGGCGTAGGTCTGTTTACCAAACATGTACCCGGGTACCAGACAGAGGAAGAACCGGGGAAATGAGCGGGGAAAATCCAGGCCCGGAGGGAGGAGCGCCAGTTTTTCCCTCTGTCTTCGTATCTCGGTCCCCCCCACTGCCCTCGAAGTGACGGGGGACCTCGACAAGGAGGAACGTCGCGTCGGAGGGCGCGGCAACGACCTTGGGGCGGGGCTTTGGGATGCGGTGGCGGGATCGACGAGCAACCACGCGAGGAGGGAGATTTTACCAGCCTTCCCCCTCCTATGTTCGGCAAGACCGAAGTCACGCGAGAGCTAAATCATGCTAGCCCGTCGTCCTTCCCGAAAGCCAACCGGCCTAGGCCGGTCAACACCCCGGTTCGGTGGGAGCGGGCCGCGCATCATGAATACATGGTTACATGAAGAACAAGATCAGCACGGACATGGAAAATGGGAGGGGAGACAAAAGGGCAGAAGGGACAAGAGGATAATGGAATCCAAAGGAAGGGAAATGGAGGCAATGCATTGTGCACAAACTTAGCAGATTAAGCTAAGCAAACTCCTAGGCTGCGCCGAGAATGCAACACGTGGAGGCAACAAGCGGCGCCTCACGCGCCGCTTGAAGAAGCACGGGGACGCTTGCGGCCCATGGCGCGGGTGCAGAGCGCCTTTGCAGGGGAAAGCATCCCAACCGAGGAAGAAGCGGTCTCCACGCCGTCTGCGGCGGCGGACAAACCGCGCAAGATGTTTTTCCGCGTGAGCAACATGGACGGCGAGAGAGACATTTTGACGCCAAGAGGCCAACAACTTGCCCACATGCATCCCTTTAGATGCGGCTCCCCGCTTGGCTAGCTCCGTCAAGAAAGCCGTGGCGTGGCCGCCGAGAGTACCAAATTCCGTGACTGCAAAGGGAATGAAACGGATGTCGGGGCGACTCCTCACCCCCTCCGAGTACTTCTCAAATTTGGTCTTCTCAGTTTGGCGGAGAGCGACTTCGGGAGACGGGTGGCTAGAAACGCCGAACAAGCCGCAAATTACGGCATCAAGGGCAAGTTTTGAGCCTCGGATGCCGTGATAGTGCAAGACACCCACATCAGCGGGGAGGCCGTCGTTGCCGTTGGGGAGTTGAGCTAACATCGTGGGATCTGGGAGAACCTCGACGCCAACCCCGTGTGCGCCGCGAACCTCGGAGATGATTTCCGCAAGGGCCGTCCCTAACCAAGAGTGAGGGGTGATGACCGAAGCATCTCCGCCCCATCGAGACAAATGGTCAACAAAAGCAGTGGCCCACGCATCGTCAAACATGACAACACCCGCCGACGCGAACGCACCCCGCATGGCTTGAACCGAGAGATGGCAAGAAGCACAAGCAGCGGGGGAGCGTAGAGTAGAGAGGATGCGGGACGAGGGTAGGCCGAAGATGCGACAGACCGCGATCCGGAAAATTGCGTCGTAGTGCTTAGGGAACTTGTCACGGAGCTCGCCCAAGTGACCCGAAATAGGCGGGTCCGAAGCCAAAACCGCAAGGGCGCCGTGACCGAGACGAGATACAAAACGCATGGACTCCAGCCGAGCGCGGTTGGAAAACGTGGGATAGAGCTTCGCGAAGCGAAGCAACTTGACGCGCTCACTGAGGTCGGCTTGTAGCTTTGGAAAGATGTCAGTGGCAATTTGGCAAATGCTGAAAGGGGTACGAGCGAGGGTAGGCCATCAAGGGACCGCGAGCAATCTGCTCGTTGTTTGATCGGGTTCGGCTACGCAGCCTGCGCGAGCCACCGTTGGACATTGCGAGGGAAGCATCGCTAAGGCTGTGGTTATCAAGGGTTCGGACTCGGCGAGAGCGTGAGAACCGCACGCGGCATCTAAGCGCGCCCACGACGAAGCGATTTCTAACGACCACATGGGCTCGTTGTCGCCGTCGTCTCCGTCTGGTTTGCCATGCCTTCGGGACACCGCTGTGGTCATAGCAGTCGCTAATCGTCCATACATGGTCGGCTCCATCGGAACTTCGTCTTGGGAATCCCCGCGCACGGGAGCATCTTGTGCTGTAAGGAAACGGATAGGTAAGCCCACTGCCAAACCGGCCGCTCCGATATGGGCCGCATCCCCCAAGGCAACCAAGTCCCTTACCCTCATGCCTCCGAAACGCATGGGAAAAGAAATCTCGGAGCGAGTGTTGCGGGGTAGGCTAGCTGCGGGAAGGCCCAATATCGCATCCGCCACATCTAGGGTAGAATTGTCGGCGCGCTCGAGGACGGTCACGACGGTGTCACCGTAGCCCTCGCCTTGCCCAGACCGCGGAGGAAAGTACGGGCAAAGTCTCCGAAGCGGCGGTTGCAATGTTGACGGATACGAAGCGCAGTGTGAGAGTACCGATGATCCGCTATACCCCTTAGACGTTCACCGTAGGCCTCATACTGATTTAAGGTCGTTTCGAACACGTCTTGAGCAAAGTCGGATGTACCCATCGGCCCTCCCAATACTTTCGTCCCATCCGTGGAGACATTTACTCCCCCCATGATGTGGCCGTTGGGTGAGTTATCGAAAGCATCACCGACACCCAAAGGGGAGTACAAATAGTTTTTGCGGATGGCTACTGTGAGGCCGACGCTAGCATACGCCTCATGCATAGCGTCGCCAATAGCCACGAGAGACGCAAGGGGTCCCAAGAACTGACCATCTTCAGAATAATTGCAGACAATGGATTCGTTTGGGGCAATCGCAGCCAACTGTTCGTATACCCAGCGGGAGGCAACTATTGCGAAGAACATGGCCCCGAGAACGCAGCCTTAATAGACTCCACGGGTATTCGGGATAAGCATATCCGGGCATTGAGCGTTTGATGAGTCGTAAACGTACAAGGTAGATGGACGGCCATACAACATAGCAGCAACGCGGAGCAAAGGTCGAAGTGCGGGATTTGCAGACAATTCCTCAAACTAAGAACGCAACAAGAACTCGTTGCACGCGTTGGATGCGTCGCCTTGCATGTCCGCCCAGTCCGGTGAAGCGTCAAGCGCGGCTCGAGCCATGAATTGTACGATCTAAACCCCGCCGCGGACGCCGACCCCAAATTTATGCCGAGTAGTCAACCATTGAGATACTTCGTCACCAAATACGGCGAGAAGCGCGCAATTCGCGAAAGGAACTAACACGTTCCAATCGGGCGAAGTTCTTGCTCGTGTGCGCGTCGTTGTTCGGGATCAAGCTTGTCTTGGGGGATCAGTGTGGCGGAGGCGAGGAATGGGGAACGCATGGTGGAACCTTTGCATTCACGATGGCTTCGGTTTAATCGGTGAGAGTGCAAGGGAAACCCAACGCGCGAAATGTTTAAACCCTCCAACCATCCACATGAGGACTAGATTTTCGAGGGCATCTAGAAACGACCTCCATAATATCAACTTCCGAAGCATGGAGTTTGATACGAGGGAGGGAGAAATGATCCGGCAACACGTCCGCGAGGTCATCATCGTCTTTTGGGTGCAACCATGATAATTCCTCGTGCACCCCATGACCACTTGCAACGGGGTGGGAGTTTAGGGCCTCCATAGCACGACGGTACTCCCGCTTCGATACGCTGACACGGTAGGGGGGTCATCCTCAAACAAAGTTCACCGCTTGTCGCCCACGCCTTTGGGGCATAGCCAGAAAATCTTAGAGTCTGAAACAGCCACGCTTTCCCATCTCTTGTCGACCCACTGCTTGCAAAAACGGACGCGCTTAAGTTTGGCTGCTGATGTCGGGCTTGAGATTGGGCTTCTTTTTCGGGCGAAGGCGCCGAGCTAGATTCGCTTTCACAAACTTGCGCACGGTCTCCCTGCCCACGGACAACCCCATGCCAACCTTTAAGTCGTTGGCGATGGCGGTGCATGTCTTCCCGTCGCGAATGCACGCCTTGAGAATCTCTCGCACCGGTGGACTTGCCAGCCCCCGCGCAGGCCTCCCCGAGCGAGCTTTGTCCAAAACACCCCCCGTACCCTCGCAAGTACGCACCCATTTGCGAGCCACCGACACGCTTGTGCCGTGCTGCCGGGATACTTTGGTGAAGTTTCCCACGTGTTTGAAGTCCCACACAAGTTGCGGTCGCCACGCGTGAGTGGTTGGTGTAGGCCCCATACTAGTTTTGGAGCCGCGACGCGCTTGAGGTCCAGCGTGGTGTGCGCAATTGGGCGACATCCCACCTCCAACCGAAATTGTCCATTTACACGTGAGCGCCCATATCATCGTTGCTTTATACCCGGCCAATACTAAGGAATTCGAGGTGGCTTAGAATTCGCCCACATTCTTCCCATAAAGTCCGTTACTAGTGAAATAGGGCCTTTTCCGTAGGACGGGTGTCTATCATGTAGGGTTTCTAGGGTTAAATTGTACTTTAGCTCGTTGAAGAGGCGGACCGAAACTTGTGTTGACGGTGAAGTAAAGGGGGAAGCGAGGCACAAATGGGGCCCGTCATGGCTACGATTTGACGTATTAGGGTTGCCGGATCAACCCCGATTTCGGGGCATACCCTGATTCGGGCGCCCCGGAATTCGGATCTTCCACACTTTGGCTCGTGAATACTCCCGAAATCGGCGACACAACATGCGGTTTTATGATCCCAGCATGTTGTCCGCAAACATTGGAGCACGTGGGTGTGATGGCATGTGCCGTTACGGTGCTTGACGTGGGTGGGATTGGGGCCGGAAAACCACCACTTGGGAGGCTTAAAAAATTCTAACTTTGCCGTACGGTGTCCGACTCGAGCAAACTAAGTTGCAAATGGAAGCCCTTCCCCCAAGTGAATATAAGTTTTCATCTTAATTTTACGCCTTCTGGCCGGTTTTCGCCTTCCGGCCATTAATCCGCCGTCCAATGCCATCCAAGCCCTCGTACAACCAACTAAGTTGTTAGGGTTTCAGAATCTGCCACATTCGCGCGGGGCTAGCAACCCCTAGACAGGTGGTACCCGCACACCCGCTCCGCCAATACGCTCAACAATCAGCGCTCTATAATTCTTCTATTTACGGCGTTGCCCAATTCATGCCCCATGATGGCATGGTGCCGTGCCACTTGCCGCCGGCCAGATAAAGGCCCGTGCTAGGGTACTTTGAAACCCTAGATCCCGGCGATGCGCAAGTTTCTAAGGCCAACGATCCGCGCGCAAAGGGTGCTTACACTCCAAGTCAACCGCCCCTCAACCCCAATAGGTCCCTAGCCCGTGCTCCTTGGTTGTATTTTCGGGCACGTGGCAAGAAAACCTAGTGCACACGACATGTCATTCTCGATGTCGCCGCTCTGTAGACGGCCGGGCGCAGCACACTCGGCGGATACTCTTGCAATTTTGCACACATGCTGAGAACCCAATGTCGATTAGTCTCCCGGCTTGTCGCGACACTACGTGTACCGAGCCACGCATAGAGGCGTGCATAGCTTGCACATGCACGAATTTCGGCATGCAAAATATGGGCCGGAAATCCAACGTGTGTGCCCACAATTATTGGGGCGTGCCGATAGACGTGCTCACCTCAGTGAACAACGCGCCGTGGTGTCTTGTTCGAAAAGCATTACTCTAACCCCCAATCGAGTTGCATGGCCATCGCGGCAGTGCGTCGCGGGCAATTAAATGCGTGCCGCTAGTAACGGACTTTATGGGAAGAGTGTATGCTAGTATTTTTACAATTTTGTAACAGTACGGGGTACACGCATGATCACTAATGATGATGCCGCCCTTTCATATCAACTAACTACTACGGCACGTCCTCACCTGTAGAGGGTGCATGTGCGGGCTTACCTGTTAGTCCCATATCCCAGGGGCGCCGAAAAAAAAAAAAAAAACGACGCGGCACGACGCCGTCCGTTCCGCCGTTCTTCACGGTTCAGGGCGGCGGGAGCAACAAGTATGATGAATACGTGTGCATGTGGCACTCCCGTCGCGACCGACACTACACTGGACGCAACAGGGCTGGACTGCGATTGAAGAGACAGGATCGTGGTGTTTCCTGGCGAGTGGCGACGAGCTTGCTGAAACGCGTGGATACAGGGCCGCAGGGCCGCTGCAGATGATGTACCAAGTATCATAACTCCTCTTGTTGCACTGGTGTTGAGAGGGACGTGAAAAACGACGGCGGCGTGAATGAATTGAATTAAATAAGTCATATACATAGCGAAAGGTCCATGGCACGTTCGGGCTCGAGGATTAGCCCCCTCGGCGGGAACGCAGGCGAGACGGTTCTACCGAGCACAGACTCACGAGGGCGGATGAGCCAGCCTGCTGATAGGCGTCGTCGGCTACTATGGTTCATACCTTTCCTTTGGTTGGCGGTGTTGTTTCTACTCGCATGGTGAGTATATAGTAATAAGCCCTGCCAAGCTTGGCACCATGCCCGCATGCGCATCACTTGTATACGCGTTACGTTCATTCGTAAGCTGCAAGCGATCAACAGATGGTGTTTATTTGCGCATATCCTCGATTTTTCTTGTAACTGCGAGAAGGCTTTCCTGTGAATGCCATTATTTCAGCTTGATCGCGCCCGTAAGCCATGTCCATCCAGCCGTTCGTGTCGTCATATGAAACAGTGCGACCCCGTGTGTTTTGTTTCTATGCGCGTATTCCGGTCAAGGTGCGTGTCAGGCTGTCGGCTGTCATTTCCCCCGTGCGGGATGAGGCCGTCGTCCGTTTTTGACATTCTCCTAGCTCCTATTGCAGCACCAGGTGCATGCGTATATGCGGTGCGAGATTTTTTCTGCTACATTGAGAGTGACTGTAAATTCCCCCCTCCTTGCGATAAGGAGCACGGTCTGATTTTTGCCATTCATAGACGATATGGCAACCCGCAGCGCCGCGCCCCCAACCTCCCTAAATCCTTTTAAAAGCTTAGCATATATATACCTCCTTGATGACTCGAAACGCATAAGCAGGTAAAAATATCTCCGACACTTGCACTTGGACAGAAGTACGAGTGCGTGTTGAACTGCGACACGACTGTCACATGCATGCGGTTGAGATAGCCCCTCATCGGTCCCTTATAGTCACTGATGTCGAGGACTCACGACTGCTATTCACCGCGTGGCGGTGCGGTATGGTACTTACTTGCGCAGGGTGGTGTTCGTCCTGGTCTACTGGTTTTTGGGATCGTCTTACTTATCCGGTTTTGCTGAGCGACTGGGCAAAAGGGATCGCGTTATTGGGCCAGCACTCCAGGTGGCAGTGGAACCAGACCGCGTTTGTGCCTTTCTTGGCGGCAGCGTGTCCGAGTTGACAGCAGCCGACGAGAGTGTTGACGATCTCACGGCCGTCTCGCGGCGGAGCGCGAACACTTCTGGCGAGTACGAAATAACTGCCCTAGCGGCGGAGCACCTGTTGCTCCTGGTGAAGACCGTCTACGCGGACCTCAGCCACTCCTTCTCCGACCGCTACGATGTGGGCTTTCTCAACGTCACTGCTCCGGAAGCCGCCGGCGGGCCCGAAGAACACCCCTTTTCTGGCTTCTGGCTGTTTGTACAAAAACCCTTCTGGCCCCTCCTGCAACACTGGTTTTACGCGGTCTTCTCTTTCGGTGAGTTAGCGGCCGTTGGGTTTCGTGCTCTTCTCCAGCCGCCACTTTCTCCCACTCTCGCGCACATACCTCCGTTCTTCCGGGACAGACATGGCAGTGTACCACTTCGTCGACTTTTGCTTTCCCGCCTGTGCCCGGTCGAAGCCCTGTCGCGCTGTCTCGTATCGGTATTTCACAAATGAGGCAAAAATAGGAAATAGGGACGAATTGGGAATTTAACACTTAGTAAATTGCTTCGCTACTATGGCGTGTGCCAATCATGTCGTTAATCGTTTCCTAAATCATACTATGTGAATTTGCTTACATTTATTCGATCGCTGGTGTGCATGCATGCCAGTTTGCATTTCATTCTTTCAGCCTGTGTGTGTGTGTGCGTGTGTGTGTGTGTGTGTGTGTGTGTGTGTGTGTGTGTGTGTAAGGGGGGGGGGTTAGTGAGTGCGCGCGCGTGTGTGTCTGTCAG
This sequence comes from Tetraselmis chui, assembly GCA_026401115.1. Lineage (NCBI taxonomy): Eukaryota > Viridiplantae > Chlorophyta > Chlorodendrophyceae > Chlorodendrales > Chlorodendraceae > Tetraselmis > Tetraselmis chui. The sequence goes on from JAPMLY010000129.1 coordinate 81,388, forward strand.
CATGTCTGTATGTTTTTCCGCTCGTGCACCCGTCTGTCTCCCTGCCGATGGGTATGACTGCATGTATGTTACTCTGCCTCTCATTTTGTGTGTCTATTTGTCTGTCTGTCTACATTTCATTCCGTCTGTCTGTTTGTAATTGTCACCAAATACCTCGATTGGATTGGGTACAATCAATGCGACATCACAGTTTGCACAATTCATGTCGATAACCCATGACAACCTTCACACCAATTGTCACAAGTTTCTTTGATTTTACACGCACATTGGTGCGGACTGCGCTGTAAAACTATCAATGCAAGAATCGCGGAATTGCTGGGCAATGTGCATCTTACGTATCGCAAGGATTGCTTGGCAGGAAGAAACGTCATTTCAGAGAACCAAATTCAGATTGTACACAGCAAAGAATGTAAAATGTGGGAATACAGGTATTTAAATACTAACCCCTATGGAATAACCGACACTCTTGACAACAATCACTCGTGCAACAGCATATCAACATTCAACATATGCCATTGATTTGGGACGCCCAATGTCATAATTATTTCGAACATACTTGTTCGTGATGCAACTAATTGACGCACGCTCGGTTCTTTCCAAATTCCACACTGATTTCCCCTCCCAACATTGTGCCCTCTCCCTTTTGAATCATGCCAGGCGTCGTGTCGCCTAGGTTGTACCACCAAGACATTGTCCTGGTCCCGGGGTCGTGTCCAGGCCGGCAACCCTCTCAGACTGGATACCACGAGGCATGCTCTCCCGCATGTTTGTGTGTGCCAAATCACTCATCACAACTCCGCATTGTATGCGCAAGTCTGCATAAGGTGTGTAATTGACACTCGCGTTGACCAATGGACGCGCCCCGTGTAGGTGACGGTTGCTGATTTGTGGGATGACAACATGGCGTGGCAACTTGAGTCGGGGGCAACGAAGGAGTGCCCTGGGATGCGCTCCTCGACCCTCTTCCGCTCCTCCGATGGCACCTTCTCCAACCTTGTGCGAAAACTTGTGCATTTATTGCAATTTGTCTATGCTCAGAAGTTGACACAACCCCCCTCCCCCCTCTCTCCCGAACCATCTTGCATATTTATGATGTGGTTTTTTTTTGCAGTCTCGGGCTTCATGCGCGCCGAGCCCCGACACCGGCCTTGTCAACATGGCATTCGAGCCTTGGAGCCTTTCTAACAATTCGACGCTCATGGCGATCATTTGGTGAGACACTGTGCCGCCGCTTTCTGCCAATTACATCAGTGACGACACTCAATGTGAAACCAATCCGCGACTTTATTCATGTCTTGAACAGTCTAATGTTCCAATCGCCTTGCTACTTTCCTACGTGCATTTCAATGTCTTCATTCACGGCACTCAATCTATGTCATCGCAACATCGAGAGGGCGAATCACGAGAGCCATTAGAACGTGACAGTATGCAACCGGTTCTGACATGCTTGCCATATTTTTTGATGTGATGGAAGTAAATGGTCAACTTAAGACAGCTCGTGGTTCACTGACGAAAATAAAGATGGCAAATGGTACAGTAAGATGTTCATTTTGTAATAACGCAGCTTCAGAAAGGCGGAGATCGTCGGTTGCTTTCGCTCAGTAGTCTTGCTGCATAGTCCAATGTGTTAGTTGTAAATGCATATAAGCAGTTTCTGCGGTTATGTATGTGTCAAAAGGCAAAGCAAATGTCAAACTCGTTCGACGACGTGAAAATGATGCGCAGGTACTCCGCTGCGTTAGCCGCCGCCCTCGCTGCCCTGTTTCTACTATGGGCGATCCGCTCCACGAGGCGCCTTGTTAAAGACGAGCAAGACCTGCTGCAGCACATGCTGGTCGGTTTCCGTGAGTATGGCTGGTGCCAACTCTCGGACGGCTCGATGCTCGTGCACATACCGTGGGGTTACGCGGAGGAGGCGCTGCGTGAAATCCTGCAACGCCTCTCGCTCTTGTCGAGATCTAATCGGGATAATGACTCGTTATCGGCCGAAGGCCGTCTTGCTCGCGACATTGCCGTGGCACTGGAGAATCCAAACAACGGCAATTCTGTGGTGCGCTCTCACATGCCACATTTCTACTCACCGATACATATCTCATCAGAAAAGGAAATGAAAAAACTGTGTGATATCCTTGTGCTCATTCTTAAGAATTAACGGAATTTGCAAATACCCATTTTGCTTTACTCAAGACTTCTTACTTGTGTCGTCGAACGATTCTTCCGTTCGTGTTCACGATCGCCCGTTCAGGTAGACGATTGGTTGGCCTCTCTGCGCATGCGTTGGCCGCGCTTTGGTATTTTTGCTCTCGGCAAGGAAAACGAGCCCTACATTCAACGGACAGTGGAGGTCATTTCGCACAATGGAAAACAGAGCGGGAGCCTCGCTGTCTACCGCGCCATACTTGGTGCGTATCTGGCCTGAATTTATCGCACCATGCTTTGGTCTGACGAGAGCATAGTTGACCTTCGCCGTAGAGCGCCTTACAAACTTGTTTTCATATTTATGAAATTGTACTAGAATAACTTGCCAACTGCGATGGCTTTTGGATGATAGAAATCACGCATGCGTTGACTATGGTGTCTTCGACTAGTTGCTTCATTGTCTGGGGAGCAGGTCGCAAGCTCGTGTGTTCTCGACTGCGAGAGGGATTATCGACACGACATTTCTAGCTGCATGCATGTCGCGGGTTGATGGGGCCACAATTTTGGTTCTTGTGGATCTTGTTGAAGAACGCCCGGTGAAGCTTTAAGCGCATCCAAACATATGATCTCCATGCATAAACCAAACGAGAACGGAAGGGCTTCGTGGTTATCGACACGTTCCATATTAGGATTCGTTAAGAGAATGTGATGGGGTAGTCTGAACCGGCTAGAGCTTGCCATGACCAACAAAATTGATGAGTTTCGGTTGTTAGGAACTGGTGTTGAATGACGCGTTGGAAATTTGCCTTTACAGGTTTGTATCACGATCGCCAAGCTCTTGAACCCTCGGACCCGCTCCATGCATTGGCCACAATTTTGAAGCCGGTGGCTTGGAGTAGCACGACTACGATCGGAGATGAGGAGACCGGCTTGGCGACTCCGTTGGCTTTGTCCACGTCAGAGCGCCGCCCTTTGAGACAAAACCTGGAACGTATTTCAACACTCGAGTCCTACGACAAGCAAGACGACACCTCCGCGTCCACATGTTGGCCATCCGGGCTCAAAAGGAATGCGCCGACGATGGTGCAGGTTGGAGAAACCCCCCCGCAGCAATTCTTGGGAATCTGGCTGCTGGTAGAACGTCTAGCTCTCGCGGGTGAGTGCTGCAATATCTGTTGCATGTAGTGGGTGTTTTGGGACGTATCCAACTTTGCTTGATTGTCTCCGAACGAGTTTTGTTGACGGATTTTTGTTGTCATACATTGCACTTTGTCTTCTCAGTAATATCCGCAGTGCAAGACGCCGCGGTTCGGTTGTTTGCTAGTGAAGATGAGGAGGAGGAGTTCGATGATGAGGAAGCTGTGGAAAGCGACGCCGAGGAGGCGCGTCGCTCGTCAAGACGGCGAGCTACTGGAGAGGTTGGTACTGTGCTCATCAAATGCGCCTTGATCTGCAGACATCGGGTTGTTCATCAAGGCAAATATAGCATCATTCGAATGACGGATTCCGTTTGCTATGTAATGTGCATTGGCATGTGATGACACGTTTCAGGGGCCTCACGGAAAGCAGAGCACAGTCCAACGCCGCTTCAAGTCAACTAGACAAAACACGATGAAAGATAGTCCGTCGAAAGAAACACGCAAGCAGATATGGCTATCGTTTCCGGGCGGCCGTTGGCATTTGCCTATCGCTGGCGTGTTTCATACGCTCATTTGGTGCATTCTCGCGGCGCTTTGGCTCCCTCCCATCTTTGCCACCTGGTTCGTCATCACGCACAGGCTAAACAACGATGGAGAGGACTTTCCCATGCCTATGTGGCTGCTTCTCCCCAGCTTTGCCACATGCGTGGCTGCGTTATTCAACTACGCTGTGCACGAGGACGTCTTCCCCTCTGCAAGAGCCTCGCGCATTTTTGCCCTGCGCTGGATGCAGCCGGCTCTCCTGGCCTGCTCCGTGTTTCTTTTTGCTTGGTACGGCTGCATGGTGCTTTTATGGCTCGTATTGGCACTTCTTTTGCGAGGCGCGGACGCCCTGCCGGCCGTGTTGATGGTGGTGGGCGGCGCCGCGGTGATCCTTCGTCACCGCGCACGCACGCACGACGGCGCTTTTCGGAATTTGATGTCCATCGACGAGGAAATCGAAGATGTATGTATTTCTGTTGACTTGCAATTGGTTGTCTTCATATATCACTTCACCGCACTGACATCTCGGTCGACCGGGTGGTTTCCGCAACAACTCGGAAAGGCTGTATTTGATGAACATGGGGTTGCTTGGCTGTAGGAGATTGATCATGATGGTGAGGGGGACGTTGGTGTCGATGGAGATGACGAGGAGAGCGATGACGATGACGAGGGAGGGGAGGACGCTCCGTGCAATGACGATACGGAGGTGGGCACTGCTTGACTGTCCTATCGCAGTTGCGACTTGCTAACTGAAAATATCTATCCGTTTGGTCTTTAGACGATTCGTCCATACGTCTGGTCGTTTGTTGGTTTTTCATTAGGTTGGTCGCATGTTCGTTCGCTCGTTCATTCATTTATTCACCCGAATGAGTTTTACCTCTGCGTGGAAGAAGCATGCGACGGGGTAGTCGTGTATCGCCCAGGTGATATGGTGGTTCTGCGTTGGTCCCGCCCTCTCAAGAAAAGGCCTCGCAGCTCACATGGTCACTCGTTTCGTATGACACCTCGTATCGAATTGCTATATCAGAAGAGCGATTCGTCGAGGTGTGCACAAGCGACACTTCAAAGGAAACAAACTCTGAACAATAAGAGTGAACTACCGAGATTTCAGTATCGAACATTGCCTCGCGTCGACGCGTTTTAGTGCAACAGAAAGGCGAGCAGGTGACGAGCATCACTCACTGCATGATTACGTGACAGGGAGACGAGGAGGAAGACGACGGTTGGGGGATCGGAGCGAATTCTTTGTCGTTGCGCAACACATTACAGTCGTGGAAGCAGAAGCGACGGAAGGGACTCAGCGCAAGCAAACGCTGGATGCGTTGGAACAGCGCCCGCTCTACGCTTCCTCTCTCTTCACAGGTCATCGCATACGCGGCCATAGTCGCCTTCTTTGCCTGCTTGGCGACCTTCGTCGTCCTCGGGGCAGTGGCATTCGGTACGTCGCCGAACTGTGCAATACTATTCCATTTATAAACACGGCAATCTGTGAATTCCAATATGAATTCATTTCTCCCTCCGTCGCCTCTGTCGGACAGAGCTTTGGTCAACATAATATGACGGTGCCACGCTTACGCGCTTTGCAACAATGATGCCATTTCACAGGCGTCGGCGGCGCGGAGATTTTCGCGTTCGTTGCGGTTATCGCCAGCCTGGCCGTCGACTTTTTTGCTCAGTCACAACATCGTCGGCTCATGCAACGTGCCCAAAAGCACACAAAACCAGCCACATCAGCAGCCACGCAGGTCATCATGCCCTCTTTCGATATCCCGCTCTCCTTCCCACTCGCTGCGCAATACTTGTGTGTGCACTTTGGCATGAGCTTGCTTTCTTCCTATGACACGTATTTCGTCGACGTTGCATGCATCACACATGCTCGTAGTAAGCTGCTGACCTGATATGCTCCGCTTGGGTCCGATATGCAGTTTGTGCACAGCGCGGTAGTGGATGTCGATCGGGAGCCTACAAAAGAGGAAGACTCCAATATGTTACTTTGCACACTTTCAAACTTAAAGGAGTCAGGATTCAAAACGCATCAGGGTACTTTTTCCAGCGGGACCGGAAGGTGCGCTACTTACGTCCAAATTATATTGGCTGTCGTGGCATGCCGCGGTATAGCGCGTCGAGCAGCCCTGTGCATGAGACATGACTACTAGGATTGCTTGGGATATCAACTGTTCGCCCTTGATGGTCCACAGGGGGGTTTACCTGAAGGTGAACAGTCCTGGCCATAAGTACAAGTACTGCACCTACAATTACAATGTCGACGAGAACTACATGCGACTCATTCCGAAGATCTACCAAATTGTGAAGTCAAAAGGAGGCGGCGGCGTCTCCGCCAAAGAGCTGACCGACATGGAGGAACGCCTGCGTTCACTGCTCGACGAGCTCGAGCCGCCACCACCGCAGCAACTAGACCTGGGAGAGACAGATGTGAAATTGGGCGAGCTGTTGAAAATGGTCGAAGGACTAGCAGCTAAACCCGACCCTCCTCCTCTTTCCACCGCGGACCCCATTCCCGACAACGCCGAGTCCTTGGAGGTGGCCAAGAGTATTCTCGCCGAGGTGCGCGAGGTGCGCAGCTGTGCTGTGGACGGGTTCGCGGAGAATGTCACAAAGTCCGACGCCCTTATGGTCGCGGTGATGGATATTATCCCGCGCCTGCCAGATGCCACTCTATGGCAACAGGGGCTGACGGAACTACGCGACAAATTGTTGTCGATGGAGTCTGGGTACTTGACGCCGATCAAGGAGGGTGTGGATAAACACGCGACGGACATTCTCACACGCATAGACAGTGGGCTGGAGCAACAGAATATGTGGCTGACGACTCGATTCGACAAGTTGGACGAGGCGGTGATAAGTAACTCAGGCGTAGTGCTGCCGGCACCCCTTCCTGAACGTCGACAGGAGGAGGAGGAGGAGGAGAAACCGCCGATGGGTGTTTCGTATGCCCTCGATCAGTCAGTGGAACACTTGATTGAGCGCGGGAGGAAGGAGGTGGTGGCGAAGGTGGCAGAAGTCGCTCGCAAGGTCGACGATATCAAGCAGAGTGTTGACTCTCTGGCTACTGTTGGCCCTGTCGCCACAGCGTCGCCCACTGCAGTTGAGCTTCCCATTGATCAGATGGTCAGGAGGATACTAGGTGCAATGGAGCCATTAATGATAAACATCACCGCGGACGCCAGAAGCGCATTGCAGCTACAGAAGGAGTGGCTAACAGAACGCCTCGAACAACTGGTAACGGCTGTGAGCGGAATCGGCATAGCTCGTGGTCATCAGCCGGCTGGGCAAGACGTGGCGGAAGCACCGAGGGCAGCTCCGAATGCGCTACTGTCATCGGCAGAGGGCCAGGAGCGCGGGAACAGGGAGGTGATGGAGAAGCTGAAGAAAATGGCGGACAAGCTGGACGGCATGGCGCCCGGTGCCAACTTGGTCGAGGAAATGAAAATGGCGTTGGTAGGGGCAATGGAGCCATTAATGAAAAACATCACCGCGGACGCCAGAAGCGCATTGCAGCTACAGAAGGAGTGGCTAACAGAACGCCTCGAACAACTGGTAACGGCTGTGAGCGGAATCGGCATAGCTCGTGGTCATCAGCCGGCTGGGCAAGACGTGGCGGAAGCACCGAGGGCAGCTCCGAATGCGCTACTGTCATCGGCAGAGGGCCAGGAGCGCGGGAACAGGGAGGTGATGGAGAAGCTGAAGAAAATGGCGGACAAGCTGAACGGCATGGCGCCCGGTGCCAACTTGGTCGAGGAAATGAAAATGGCGTTGGTAGGGGCAATGGAGCCATTAATGAAAAACATCACCGCGGACGCCAGAAGCGCATTGCAGCTGCAAAAGGAGTGGCTAGCAGAGCGCCTCGAACAACTGGTAACGGCTGTGAGCGGAATCGGCATAGCTCGTGGTCATCAGCCGGCTGGGCAAGACGTGGCGGAAGCACTGAGTGCAGCTTCGAATGCGCTACTATCATCGGCAGAGGGCCAGGAGCGCGGGAACAGGGAGGTGATGGAGAAGCTGAAGAAAATGGCGGACAAGCTGGACGGCATGGCGGCCGGTGCCGATTTGGTCGAGGAAATGAAAATGGCGTTGGAGGCGTCGCCCAAGTTGGGTCGTGTCCTCGATATTGTGCGCACCGGGGCAAGCGAGGCGAGCGTGGTGGAGCTGAGAGAGAGTGTTGGTGCGGTTGCTGATGATGTGAAAGCGGGGCGGGCGGAAGTGGTGACACAGGTGTCGAGATTTATTGAGGAGCGGCTCAACTCAGTGATGAGCCAACTGGGCGGTAAGACACTGCACGCGTTTCGTTTCCTTCGAGCTGCATGCTTAACTTCACTACGTCGTCCTAAACTAATCGTCGGGGTGCGGGCCTTTTCCCAATGCACTGTGCAGATGCAATTGCACAGAGGTTGACGGAGCTCAACGACATGCTCCATCAGCAAATGCAACAAGGACACACTGCTGTGATACGTGCGCTTACGGAGGTGACAGAGACCAAGTCGTCGGAGCTGCTGTTGGACGTGCAAGACTCAATCAAACAGTTTGTCGCGGTGGTCCGTACTCGCACCCCATGCTCAGCCTGCATGCCGTGAATCAGACCGTTATCAGTCAGTGCGCTATCCGACCGTGCATGAAACCATGGCGTGCGGGCTTCTTAACGCTGTGCGCATGCATCAGGTGCAACGAATTGTGGAAGACAACAGGCCGCCGGACATTCACGATACAATTGTTCACGCTGTTTCGAAAGGCATATCACATCACTCTATAGTGAGGTGGGATGGAAAGGCCCCTCACCGACATGTTTTGACTTTTCTTTTCATGTTCTGGATTGGGTGCGCCCATATGCATACTGTATGCACGCCTGCGTGCGTTTGTGTGTATGTGTGTGTGTGTGTGTGTGTGTATTTGCGTGTGTACGTGTGTTTGCTTGCGTGCGTGTGTGCGTGCATGTGTGGTTGTTTGTGTTTATATGTGCGTGTGTGTGTGTGTGTGTGTGTGTGTATGTGTGTGTGTTTGTGTGTGCGTGTGTGTTTGCTTGCGTGCGTGTGTATGTGTGTGTATGTATGTGTGTGTTTGCTTGCGTGCGTGTGTGCGTGCATGTGTGGTTGTTTGTGTTTATTTGTGCGTGTGTGTGTGCGTGTGTTTTTGCTTGCGTGCGTGTGTGCTTGCATGTGTGGTTGTTTGTGTTTGTATGTGCGTGTGTGTGTGTGTGTGTGTGTGTATGTGTGTGTGTTTGTGTGTGTTTGTGTGCGTTTGCGTGCGCGCGCCGGTCGCAGGGGTTTGCAGTATGGTATTTCACCCGTTTCGTTCATGTGGTTTTTGTTGCGTCATGAAAACGAAATGTGCAGCTGCGAACAATGAATATCTACATTGTTGAGAATGTGACTTTTATGAATTATGAACAAACTTCAACTCTTTTACTGTCAACATGTGACACCTCCTTTTGATGACGGGCCTTTCGATTTCTCGCAAGTTTGTATCCGACTGAGTCGTCCTCTGAACTAAACTTTATTTTGAATTTTGTATTGTACGTGTGAGCTGCCGGGGCGAAGCACACGTGGCGCTGATTTTGCCCATTGTTCCCGCATTGTGCCCAGCCCCAACCTCTTCAAGAACAAGGCACTGTGGCCCTTTAGCGTGCCACATAAGGACAGTCTACCCACAGAAAACGACACCCTCGCGGAAGCTTTCATACGCATCTTGCGCGTCTACCTCACGCCCTATAGCTTCGCCCCGATCAGTCAACCGACCACGTCAAGGCGCCCCACTCGTCCGCAAAGTGCCATGGGGGGAGGGCCCGGCCGTCCTCGATACATAGGGAATGCTGCTGACAGACAGGCATTGCCGCCCAGGACAGGGGACGAACCTCAATTGCCGCGGCGTAACCGGCCCGTTTCAGCAGATCCAAACGCACGGCGTGGCTCTGATAGCGACGACGCTACACCCACCAATCATTCCAGAGCTGCTTGGCAGCCCTGAGCGCGGTTAGTGGAGAGACATATCACGACTAACTGTCGCGTGCGCTACGCATTTACGAAAAAATCGAAGTGTCATCCTGACCACTGCCAATCTGTAATTCTGCAGCGATAACCAATAGACCGGCACGTATCACTCCCTACCCTCTTACGCACATCCACTCGTCTACGCACCCCCCTACCGCATGCACTACCGCTACATTCCTCTGCACTGTGACCTCGCCCACGACTAGACAACCTTTGTCTACACAAATACCTAAAAAAAAGGGGCTCCGCCCTCCTAGGGGCATCAGCTACTCATCCATCCTCACACATCTCCCTCAAAATGTAAGTCCACGTACGTCATCACACACGAGCTACACGACGAGAACGACAAGTACGCGAACCAGCTCGTCCTACTAATTCCAAACTGCGCGGTGGTAGTGTTGGGTCTGGTGAGCTATACCCGGCATGAGGGCATCTTCCCCTCCGCGAAAGCTTTTATATGTCTTGGTCGTCCTTTAGACAACCCGCTCCGCATACAGTACTTTCTCCTTCTTTCCCCTTTTTTCCTTGCCGACTGACACGGTTGCATGGTGATGTAGTGGCTCATGCTGACGCTGCTTCTACGAAGCACCGCGGTGTTACCGACCGTCGTTATGGTCGTCAGCGGTGGTACTTCGTTATCGCGCGCGGGCACGAGGGTGCCTTCCAAACCTTTATGTCCATCAAAGGCGCCAATGAAGATTTTGGTCTCTTGCCTTAATTCCTTTTAGTTACTAGTACCCCCTTTCATTGCCGCTACGCTATTCATGCTATGTTGTTCGGTTGCTATTTTGATTATGGGAGGTGAATATCCGCTGACACACCATCATGTGGATGTGTTGCTGCACGTAGGGGATCGACAACGTGTAAGAAGTGGCTGCTGAGGACGAAGAAGACGTCGAGAGCATTGAATGTGAGACCGGTGCAGAGGATGGACCATGTGATGATGAGCAAGTGGGCTTGTGAATCTGAATGCCTTCTACTTGGCTCACATTGTTTGACGTCAATCCTAAATTCGATGTCGTACCTATCACCGCGGCGCAGAGGTTTTCACATTCGTTACGGTGGTCGCCGGCTTGATAGTCGACTTTTTTGCGCAGTCGCATCACCGACGGCTTATGCAACGCACACATATGCGCATCAAGCGAACCACATCCGTTGCAACAACTTCATAATTGCATTCAAGTTCCTCGTTATGCTTGTTTTCAGCTTTCCCTTTCGTTGTTTCGCAACCAATTAAGCACATGGAGTAACATGCATGCCCTCAAGTGTACATCCCCGCCTTATGAAATTGATGCATTTGGACTTTTCATTCTTACTTTATTCTCGATGAGTCAATGTGTAGTTTTCTGTGTCGCGCACGGTTGTCCCTAGTTTGTGCACAACGCGGTCGTGGATGTCGATCGAGCCCCCACAAAAGAGGAAGAGTCCAACATGACATTGTTTATGATGCACAGTCTACTCTCTCACGTTCACAACGATCATCATCCCAATGGCGGCAGGTAAACCCCACACGGCCAATCAATTTTATGACAGTAGTGCACATAAGTATCAGGCGTGGAACCTAGCCACAAATATTCAGTGTTCAAGTCATTGCTTTGTGTTGCTCATATGTAGGGAGAAGCCGAACCTAAAACGCTCCGGTCACAGTTCCTATTATTATTAAGTCCATCGCCCCCGCAGTGGCACGGGTCTAAACCCAGATATGCAAGATGTTACTGAAGAACAAAAGAGACGGTGCCTACTTTGGCTCGTGAATACTCCCGAAATCGGCGACACAACATGCGGTTTTTTGATCCCAGCATGTTGTCCGCAAACATGGGAGCACTTGGGTGTGATGGCATGTGCCGTTACGATGCTTGACGTGGGTGGAATTGGGGCCGGAAACCCACAGCTTCGGAGGCTTAAAAAAGCCTAACTTTGCCGTACGGTATCTGATTCGAGCGAACTAGGTTGCAAATGGAAGCCCTTCCTCTTAGAAAATATAGCTTTCAACCTTAGGTACGCTTACCGGCCGTTTTTCGCGTCACATCCGCCGTCCGATGCCATCTAGGCCCTCGTACAGCGAACTAACGTTATTAGGGTTTCAAAATCTGCCATATTCGCGCGGGGCTAGCTACCCCTAGAAAGGTGGTACACGCACAATCGCTCCGCTAATACGCTCAACAATTAGCGCTCTATATTTCTGCTATTTACGGTGTTGTCCATTCCATGCCCCATGATGGCGTGGTGCCGTGCCATTTGCCGCCGGCCATATAAAGGCCCGTGCTAGGGTACTTTGAAAGCTCCCCGCCATTTTTCACGCCCGGCGATGAGCAAGTTTCTAAGGCCAACGATCCGCGCGCCAGGGTGCTTACACTCCAATTAAACCGCCCCTCAAACCCAATAGGTCCCTAGCCCGTGCTCCTTGGTTGTATTTTCGGGCACGTGGCAAGAAAACCTATTGCACACGAGTCGTGACATGACATGCCTTTCTCGGTGTCGCCGCTATGTAGACGGCCGGGCGCAACACACGCGGCGGATACTCGTGCAATTGTGCACACATGTTGAGAACCCAGTGTCGAGTAGTCTCCCGGCTTGTCGCGACACTACGCGTACCGAGCCACGCATATAGGCTTGCATAACCTGCACATGCACGAATTTCGGCCTGCAAAATATGGGCCGCAAATCGAACGTGTGTGCCCACAATAATTGGGGCGTGCCGATAGACGTGCTCACGACAGTGAACAGCTCGCTGTGGTGTGTTGTTCGAAAATCATTCCTCTCACCCCTAATCGAGTTGCATGGCCATCGCGGCAGTCCGTGGCGGGTAATTAAATGCGTGCCGCTAGTGACGGACTTTATGGGAAGAGTGTAGATTCCACTCCTTTCTTTATAATAAAAAGATTAAGCTCATAATTCTATCACTTGGTTAGTGACGGCCCTTGCGGAAATCATCTCCGAGGTTCGTGGCGCACTCGGGGTTGGCGTCGAGGTCCTCACAGATCCCACGATGTTAGTTCAACTCCCCAACGGCAACGACGGTCTCCCCGCGGATGTGGGTGTCTTGCACTATCACGGCATCCGAGGCTCAAAACTTGCCCTTGATGCCGTGGTTTCCGGTCTGTTCGGCGTGTCTAGCCCCCCGTCACCCGAAGTCGCTCTCCGCCGTGCTGAGAAGACCAAGTTCGAGAAGTACTCGGAGGGGTTGAGGAGTCGCCCCGACATCCGCTTCATTCCCTTTGCAGTCACGGAATTTGGTACTCTTGGCGGCCACGCCACGGCTTTCTTGACCGAGCTAGCCAAGCAGGCAGCCGCATCTAAAGGGATGCACGTGGGCAAGTTGTTGGCCTCATGGCGTCGAAAGGTCTCTCTCGCCGTCCATATTGCTCACGCGGACAACGTCTTGCGTGGTTTGTCCGCCGCTGCGGACGGCACGGAGGCCGCTTCTTCCTCGGCTGGGATGCCTTCTCCGGCCACGGCGCTCTTCACCCGCGCCATGGGCCGCAAGCGTCCCCGTGCTTCCTCGAGCGGCGCGTGAGGCGCCGTTTGTCGCCTCCAAGTGTTGCATTCTCGGCGTGGCTTAAGAGTTTCCTTGGTATAATCTGCTAGGTTTATGCACAATGTAGTGCTTTCCTTTTGCTGTGCTTTGGATTCCGTGATCCTCTTGTCACTCTTGCCCTCTTGTTTCCCCTCCCACTTTCCATGTCCGTGCTCATCTGGTTCTTCTTGTAAGCAATCCTTAAGCAAAAAACAAATATAGCATTCAAAAAAAAAAAATCTATCACTCATGTACGAGTACATGTACGATTACCCTTTCTGGTGTACCGTACGGCAACGAGTACGGGTAGTTGAATAACGAGTCGACGGCGTCAGACTGCGCATATTTCATGATTACAAATTATGTTGAGCGTCCCCCCACCCCCCCCCCCGGCACCTTTTGGCCTACCCCTCCCGCCGTCTCTGCCACAACCTACGCACGCCCGCTTTTGCTTCTTACTCACCACGACACACACACCACTGATAGCCAACGACCATTAATCTCAATTATCCAGTTCATCGAAAACATAGTACCAGGTACCAAGCACAAGAAAATGTTGAGTAGCGCCGGCCACGTTACTGTCTTGCAGCTGACGGACCTCCACCTCTTCGACGACAGAAGCGTGGTGAACAAGGTATTATTCCCGCCGATATCCTTGGGTTGTCGAGCAACACCGCGGCTGTGGTCCTATTCACCCTATTATTGACCCTATTTACCGTCCTTGCTCCAGCGTTACCTCATTTTCTCCAAGTGTGCGGCATCCAGGGCATCAACCCGTACGCCTCTCTCAGGTCCGTGGCGCGACACGCACGTGAAAACTTTCCTCTCGCGAATGCGGTGCTGCTGACTGGCGATATATCTCAGGTCTCCCCCTCCCTTCACGTCCGCTGTTCCTCCGACGAGTGGCGGTCCTAGATATTCTTTGCTCAAAGCGTTGCGTAAGATGTGATTACTGCAAGTCAAGTGCGTGACAGGATGCCAGTGTTGGTGTGGTCGACAGGATGACACGGCGGAGTCGTACCGCAACCTGCGGAGTGTGGTGGCGGAGGTCTGGGGCGAGACCGTCGGGGACAACAACGGGCGTGGAGCGGTCGCGGGTGGGTCGCCGAAGGTGCTGTTTGTGCCTGGCAACCACGAAGATGTACGCGGACCCTATTAGCCCGGCTGTTCATTACTCATGCCCCCACCGCTGCCTTGTCACGGGGTGTTTTACGACCTGGACTGCACGAGCGGGACACACAGACGTGCGGCTTGCGCTGTCACTTGTAGATCACGAACCTATCGGCCGTGCTGCTGGAACTCCCTGCCTTCGTGGGCCCCGTCGCTGCCGAGAGCCCGGTGCTCGTCACGCTGGGCGCGTGGCGGTTGCTACTGCTTTGCTCGCACATCCCGCCTGGTGTGAATCCCCCCCCCACACACACACACCTTGACAGAAAAAATGAAGCAAACGCAATGAATACGAGGAAATGAGTAGACGCAAACACAAATGAACTCTGTCTAATCATTTAGTTGCAGAGCACATTCATTACAGAAATGAATGTCATGTCCTCGTACGTGTCGTTCTAAGGTGAATGGTTACAAGAAAAACTAGATGAGCACGGACAGGGAAAGTGGGAGGGGAAACAAAAGGGCAAGAGTGACAAGAGGATCAATCTTGTCGTTATAAGGTGCTGTCTATTATTTAGTAACACATCACAGAAATGACGGAACCCCAATAGTAATGTAGACAATGTATTACGAAAGCACTGCAACAATCTGCAATACAAGGGCATTGCAGCGCAAGGCAAATCAAAGCAATGCAACACAACACAGGTACACGACACGAAACAGCATAGGACAACACAATACAATGAACACCACAACTGCACAACACGGCAATGAAATGCAATAGACAAAAGACAGGTGAATACAAAGCAAGGCGAAGCAATGCATTGCGCAATAATGCGCCAATGCGCAATGTATGGCAAAGCAAATATAGCTGGAAGTGTGGGGCGCACTTGCACGTATGGGTCGATCGTGCTAGCTCATCTGGTGGGACCTGGCGTCCGCAGGTGAGGCTGTGCACGGGGCGCTGTCAGAGGAAGGGCTCAATGCAGCGGTAGAACAGCTGGAGGCGCTGCCGTCGGACGTTCCCGTACTGGTGGCCCTGCACCACCCGCCCGTCCCTCCCGCAAGCGACAGTTTCTGGTCGGAAAACTGCCTGGCGCAGCCCAACCGCCTGATGGACGCGCTGGGTGGCCTTGCGCCGCGCATCAAACTGCTCATCCATGGCCACCTGCATGCGGACTTCGAAGCTGCCGGGCAGGGCGGTTTCCCCATCTTCTGCACCCCATCAACATGTCACCAGTACTGCCTCGATACCAAGGTCTGCCTCGCTTACCGTAGCCCCTCTTGCTATTTACCTGCCTCTCAACTGCGCAAATGCATGCAGACGCGCGCCCGCCTCTCACACATGCACACCCACCCCCCCACACACGCACACATACACACACATGCTTCCGGGATGGAGTAACCCGGTGCTTTTATAGACACGTCCAAGCGCATGCACATCCGCGCGCTCTCATTCGCATGGAGTGGTGCATTTAATGAAGTGCGCGCATACCCAGACAAGGACGTTGAAACAATAGCACTAAACACACCTCCCCCATGGACAATCAGCATTCACCAACATACCAAGAAACACACACACACACACACACACACACACACACACAATTAGAGGCACGCATATGTAAATGGAAACGCACACACGTATGGAACTACCTTGAATGGACCGACTCATGTTTCTTTGAGATTATATGATATACATAATCTATGTATATTCGTTTCCGCACAGACGAACGTTTGCACCCCATACGCCATAAACACATTCGCACAGTCAGAGACACGTATAATTCCGTATAATACGCATGCACACGGACATAATCACAAAAAAGCATTCACATGTCACACACACACACACACACACACACACAAGTACTCAAACGCACACAATACATATCAGACTCGCACACACACGCACACGCACACTAACCCGCGCGCACACACACACCACACACAATCGTAAATCACCAAAGCTATTGACAGACGCGCACGGATACAGAAGCATAGGCAGGCACACGCAACCATACCCATAACGCACATGTACATGCGCACAATCACACCAGGTACAGCACTCTGTAACATATCTAGACACACAGTCATATTCACACTCAATACCCCCAATACAAGCGTAGGCATACGTGCACACTTTCAAAGGCATAGAGACACAATTTAACATATAGGCACACACACACACACACACACACACACACACACACACACACACACACACACACACGCGCGCACACCTCATTCATGATTCGGCGCGCCCTCTTATTTGTTGACTTTTGACGTACTACTTTCTCACCCTGTCACTCTTTAGGACGCAGAGGTGGACAAGGGGGCTCAGCCTGGGTACCGCGTTCTCCACCTTGACAGTGATGGCTCCTTTACCACCGAGGTGATGCGGGTTGCGGTGGAAGGTGCTTGAGGGGATGTGAGGGCTCAGCTGGAGAAGCGTGTCTTCAGTGCCGGACCATGCTTGCCTGCAAGTTGTCATGCGCATGTGCACTAGGCATGCGTTGCTTGAAAGGCTTTGGAGTTTACCGTCTACAGCAGATGGAGTTTTGCCCGGGTTATCTGTTGCATATCTTCTATGCGGGTGCCAGGATCCAAAGCAGATAGCAAGTGCGGTCTGTGGTGATTTTATTGGATTCATGCTTTGCGTCCAGCCTTCCTCAATTAGCTACGTTTCTCAGTTTTTTCAGACACGCAGGAGACTCTTCGTGCACATTCAATTCATTTTTGCATATTGCGCCCATATACACTCCTCCACAAAAGTCCGGACATGCATTATGTTAAGCATAAGCTAGTCAAGAACACGCTCCCCTCTCACCACGTCAAGCCCGACGATACCCGAGTACCACCCAATTGTAGGAGAGCCGAGAAGCAAGCAGTAAGCCGCCATCCGGGGTGGTTAGACCTCAGCTTAAAGCGGGTGTTGTCGGTGGAGTTTGTCGAATTAAGCCCATAAACTCCCGGGAAATTGTCTGAACTACACACGTCATTCTGAGCGCCACGCTTGGGCATTGCTCAAGCGCTCATACCAAGCTGCATACTTCTCCGTGTTTCACATAACCGTATTTTTTGGAGGCGTGGGTGCCGTGTTCAATGCGCGAGGTTTGGTTTGCGGGTGTGTGAATAGAGCACGGAAGTTCACGCCGCTGGCACGGGTGATTTTTTGGAAAGCAAGCGAGCAAAAACGCACGTGGCGCAGGTTTGGATGAACACTGCACGATGTAAACATGCGAGGGCGATTGGCTTAGGGGAGGGGCGAGGTCCAACTTGGCCGTTAAGGACGCATCACGTTGACGGTGGTGTTTGGAATGCTTGGGTATGTGCTTGTCCCAACCACACCCGCCCCACGCGTGGCATGCGTCGGGAATTAGGCTCGGAGGTCAATAGGAATGAAGAATTGGTAAACATTTATCGACAAACCCCGCACAAATCGTCTCAGGAGGTGAGCCGACTTCGATGGGTGTTGCTTGGCACTGCGGCTCAGCTGTGCCGGAATAAGTCGTAAATTAAAGTAATTCATAACAAATCGATTTGTGAGAGTTTGAACTCCGTAGTAGGTGCGTTCGACGCGCATTGAAAATACGCGTCCAACGGTACCTGTTAATAAAAGCTTTGACCATATATGAGTAAGTTATGATCGCTTGAACATTGTGGCCGAAAGCGGCTTGCCCTTGGGTTGTACGCATATCGGTGGTAAGTCTACATACGTGATTCCGTGCGTTTCCCCCACAGCGGCCTGCCCAACACCTCCTCCCTCCGTCGCCTATGCATTGTATTTGCGCGACCGTCGCATCAGCGTTCATACTGCGGCGTTGTGCCCCCGTTACTCTTTTCGTCTACCAAGCACGGCGATTGTTTGAAAGAGCGTGCCGCACAGGTGCGGGCGCGATAACCCCAAGTACACATGCCCGGCAGTGTTCGAACTCGCCCCTCGCACTTGTCGGCACATTCCATTTTGCACGCAAAAGCATTGCCTGGGATTTCAGGATACTTGTCAATAAAATTGACGCATGGTTACATTTTCTACTTGCGAAGGTGCGAAATCTTGTCCTGACTTTTGTGGAGGAGTGTAGTACCCCCCTGCACCCCCCTTGCTACACATTGTACCCATTTAGTTTGACAAAGCGTCCCCTTCATGCTTACCCGTGGCTGAGGTTTCTGGTAAACCAGCGTTAGGTGCTTGCCATTGAAGTTGTCAACGGCTCGCCACGTCCGTTGGCGTGGGTAGTTTATTGAGCATTTTCTGGCATCGTGAATATTTTGTTGAATTCATTTTGACGAAAATTGCGCAAACAAAAAATTGCCGAAATTCGTACTCCTGATGCCTTTGGGAGTAAGATACTGTGGTTGTCAATTGTACTTCTCGCACTATTTAAGGTTGGGGTGCATAAAGTTCATTGTAACCCTTGAAACGGTGTCATGTTTGATCCCGTTGATGTCGTGCATGACATGCGGAGAACATCATCCCTTCGCCAATAAAGACATTTTCAGCGCAACGCTACCAAGCTTCACTTGTACTCGACGTTTTTTCCTTTTTCTGCGATTGGCATGTTCTAGCCAAGTTTTCGCGGCCATATTACGCATACTTTGTGTGTCTTGCAGATATGATACGGGCAATTTTGACGTCGACGTGCAATGGTTCGAAAGCAGCATTTTCTTATTGCGCACGATTCGACTATTACACTGACGATTCGTTTCATCGGCCTCGCGTCTGTGTTTCGCATTTGTTGTCTTGTTTTAGTGCCTTGGGAATTTTGCTTCTGCTGAAAGAACTTTAGAATATGTAGTATATAATGACAATATAGAGAAATTAAACGGAAAGGACTTTAAATATGCGGATCAAGATAACTACATACATATTCTATTCAACACGATATTGTCTTCTAAAACATGGCATGTATTTGCTTGTCTGCTTTTCCATACAATACTATTTTCCATTGCATTTGACGAGTCTATGTTCCGCAATCTACATGAAATTCGATGTGTGGTCCCTAAACTCGCTTTCCACAATTAAACATATAAATGTATTAAATGTAGTGCGTGCAAATGCTTGAACGAGAAACTTGATGCAAAACAAAAACCGCTAGGAGCATGTGCACATCGAAATAACCCCGCTGTTAGTGTAGCACATGGAATGTGGTGTGCTCGAGCAGCAAGTTTAGTGTCTCTTGCTTGCATCGTGAACAAACTTGTAAAGCTCCACGCAGCGAGGTTAATGATGGTTTTATAGCTGCCTTCTCTCAACACCTGCCCCCTCAGCACTTGGACTGGGTGAAGGCACAAATTGACGTTTTTCCACACATTGCATTCGGACTATTTCATTGATGTTATTATTTACTCTTAGTCGTTTTTTCATGTGGGAAATGGGGTTCACATTGCGGACATGCTCAATAAATGGCACGTTCATTTTCACGCTTGAATGTGTACATTGGTCACATCGAGATGGTTTATATTCACTACTTGACCATGCAATTGGGTGCTTTCCAAGGTGGGTATTTAGAGTAACCCGACGAGTCCCAATGTAATAAGGATAACATTTGACATGTATCTGCGTACGCTTCCACACGAATGTCCGGACATGCAGTGCGCTGTTTAAAAGCTAGTCGAAAACGCGTACCCCTCGAAGGTAAGCACGGCGTCGCTCGGGTATAATATAAATGTTTTCCAGCCGGACAGCATGCAGATACACGTCGTTGTGTGTGAGCGGTTCGAGATAAACAATAACGAGTGATCAGGGATGATTCGACGTCTTAAAATTATGCCGATGCACCCCCGGCGGCAAATGTTGTTTTAAATACACATGTCCTTCTTGAGCGCCACACGTGGGAATTGCGCAAACGCTCGAATCAAGGTGCAAACTGTAAATCATTTCATGTCATTTGGAGACTGGGTTGTTGGATATGATTTGGATAGGGTACGGCCTCCGGAGGCACATATGCCGTATTTAGTGAACGGTCTAAATTTTGCTTGCGTGGATACTTGGCGACAATATCCGAGTACAACGCGATCTACAAGACTTAGTATATCGGATTATACCGAAACAATTAACGCCAATAGTTAAAAGATTACTTACAAGAGAAAATAGTGGAAAGCTGTCCTCATCGTTTCTACACGTACGCGCTAGGTAGCTTGGATTGGGAGTCACCCCCGATTGGCGTGTGCATGCCGCGAATCGTGTTGACTAGAGAAGTAATATTATTCATATTTTTAGACATGTTGAGAGACATAGTGTTGTATGGTACTCAAGTTGCTACACAACAATGTTGGTCGAGTAGCATCGTGATAGTACGACTGTGACTCAACACTATGAGATGATAAGCCAATCAGCAATAGAGTGGATTATGTTGATGATGGAGGCAAGTTGCTAAGCTTTAGATATCATCTAAAGTCCCCGAATATGCCTTGGCGTTTGCTCACCACAAGGTGAGTGCGTATCTTATGATAGGCAAGTGCTAGGCACATGCTGAGGATGAGATGGCATGCAATGTCACTCACTAAGTGTAAGTATTCCTTATCACCCCCTCAACTTTGAAAGATTATTGGCCCTCAACCTGGTAGTTGTTGGAGGCATTTCTTTTGACTTGAACCTAGAGCTTGCTTCTCGAAGAGTGGTAGACCTTTGTGGTATCGCACGATGCGTGAGGCGCGGCTGGCTCACAAAGTGGTTGGCTCTTGCTTGTGTTTGACGCTTTGTTTCGATACCCGGTTGGTAGCGACTTGTTTGTGTCGCTTGGGGCCTTGTACTCTCGGACAATGACTCGTGTGACGTAAATATCGGCTTGCCTTCTTTTGTTCTAGCTTGACGCTTTCTGGAATTTTATTCGCTTCCGGAGCTTGTCACGTGCCACTTTCCTTCTCTCGTTATAGCCCGTCTGAATTTCCGGAAAGCCATCTTAACACAAGTGTACTAGCACTCTCGTACGACGTCACTTGACCGGCCTTTTGAGACTCGTTTCAGATTGCGTCTTCGGTTAACCCTTTGTCGTCTTTTATTTTGAGCCGTGTTGTCCGCCCCTTGACCGGTACTTGGTGCTTTTCTTGGTGGCATTTTCTTGATCATATGGTGCTCTTGAGAGCGCATCCGACGCACATGCCACGGACTCCGTAAAACTACCAAAGTTTAGTGGGGAGAGACGAGATTTTGATATGTGGAAGAAACCTTTCCGTGCATTTGGCATGATGCAAAAATGGGGTCCGGCTTTGTCGTCGGATGGTGTCGCTTCCTCTCAACAAGAAGTCGACATGTACTCCACATTGATTCACGCGCTTCCGGAGGAAGA
Organism: Tetraselmis chui; assembly: GCA_026401115.1. Lineage (NCBI taxonomy): Eukaryota > Viridiplantae > Chlorophyta > Chlorodendrophyceae > Chlorodendrales > Chlorodendraceae > Tetraselmis > Tetraselmis chui. Next base: position 103,127 of record JAPMLY010000129.1, read on the forward strand.
TCTTTCCATTGTCGAGAATGTTAGCGAGGATGACAAGACCTGCGGCCACACTGCGTGGACCGCGTTAGTAAATCATTATGAAGACGATGGTATTATTTACCGGTGTACGGAGATATTGCAGGACTTCGGCACGCGAGAGCTAATCGGACGGCGAGAGCGGTATTCAATACCTGAACCGGCTAGTTCGACTGCAACGACAGCTTGGCCGAGTTGAGGACGTCGTCCACGACCGCATCATCATGTACTTGGTGAAGGGAATGCGCAGCGAATACCACTCCATCACCGACACTTTGGACGTACACAACATCATCATGGATGCCATCAAGCGTGATATTTGTCAAAAGGGCATGCGCATCGAGAGTCGCTCGCAATCATTTACAGCGGAGCCTCAAACGCATACGGCTTTTGCAACGTCTGATGACGCAACAACTAAACTTTTGAAGCGGAAACTCTCCGAGCTCCAAGAGCAACTGAAATATCTTCAAGGAGCTACGACTACTCGTCGTGCCTCATATGGCAAAGGCGCAGCGAGAATGTTTGTGGTGTTTGCTATGGCTGTGGTAAGAAGGGCCATCGCAAGTCCGAGTGCCCGGACAACAACACCGGAGGTAACTCTTCGCATGTGGACTCCCCCGTTGCTTTTCCGGCGGTCATGAACGAGACGGCCACCCATGCGAATCCATTCTCCGAGTCTCGACACATGTTCGAGCGCGATGGGGAAACGTGGATGTGGTTGGCCGACAACGGCGCCCGGCATCACATGACTAATGTGCGCCGTGACTTTTGTGAGTATCGAGCGCTCACCGACCGGCTGTGGGTGAAGGGTGTCACTGCCCGCAATGTTGGCGTGGCGTCGGCTCACATCATTGTGAAGGCTGACGACAGAGAAGAGGTTCTTGCCGTGCTGTAGAATGTGCTCCACGTTCCTAAGCTATCGCGTCGTGCGTCGTGGTTTTACCATAGGCTTTTCAGCCTCACCCAAGTTCGGCAACAATGTCATTATGTGGTGTTAACTGATCCCGTGGACCACTTTCGTCTTCATGCCGGTCATGGTGGTGGCGTGGTGGTTCCGTCGGAGCGCGCGCATTTGTTGGTGTTTTTGCCGGCGCGGGTTGCTTCGTCGAATCCAACCGCTTTGGTCGCCATTGGAAAGACGGTTGTGGCATTCCCGACTCAGTCACCTCGGCGAGTCGCAATTGGACGGGCTCTTGGCCTCTCCGGTGAAGGGTGTAGCATTTTTTGCGTCGGAGACGTTGGTCTTGTGTGAGACATGTGTTGCGTGTAAGTCGCACGTCCGCCGTATCTCGCGTGAGCCGGCCGACCGGAATGTTGGTACCTTTCATGTCCTAGGTTTGGACTTTTGCGGTCCTATGAGTGTTCCATCCTTGGGAGGACGGCGGTACATCTTGTGTGCGGTTGATTTTCGCAGCCGTTTCATGTTGCATGATGCGGTCCGCTCCGAGGAAGAGGCTCCCGCCTCGTTCCATCAAATATTGACTTCCATTCGTCATCTTGGACACACGGTTCGTCGTCGTCGGGTGGAAAATGACACGTTGTTCTTAGGTGTTGCTTTCCGAAACCTCTTGGATGATTCCAACATCGCCGTGGAGATCACTGCGCCTTACGCGCATTGGCAACATTGCCGGATTGAGCGGGACTAGGTCCCGATGGCGCAATCAATGATTCGGCAAGCTGCGCTGCCTAAATCTTATCGGGCTCTGAAAATGGCCGTTGCGATACATGTCCGCAATCATGTGCATAGTGGCAGAGCCGGCGGTGTACCTTTCACCTTGGCGACCGGTAGACAAGCTGACTTGAGCTCTATGTTGGTCTTCGGTTGTCTGGCCTATGTCCACGCTGACAAGTCTCAACGCCGCAAACTTGACTATCGCGCGTGGAAGGGTGTCTTTGTGGGTTCCGCTTCCGAGTCACCGGCGTGGTTGGTGTATGAAATGAAATGAAATTGAAATTGTTTACAACAATACCATCAGTAAAACCCGGCTGTTGTCTCTGGGCCCCCCCTTGTGCTACGCCTAACTGGACTTAAAAGCGTGAAGTAGACCGTGAACCACTAATCCCAACCTCTCCAATGGCAGTGACGATACCGTCTAAAACATACCCGTATCGAGGTATTTACAATTTTCTGATCTATACGTGTTTTTTTGGATACATTATGAAATATAAAATGTCGCTAGTCTCAACGATACGCGGCCGACTCCAGCCGCGGCGGGGTCGCTGATCAGCAAGGTTGTTCTGCTTGAGCTGGTGAAGGCGAACGTGCCTGACCTCGGATCCTGTGCGACTCTGGTCGTGCCGGAGCTAGGGGGGAAAGGCAGGTGAAAAACCCCCCTCGCATAGGTTGTCGTCGGTCCCGCCTCGATCCGTGCTCAACCCCGCCCGAGGTATTAGCTACTCCTCCCGACGTAGCTGAGGGTAGCTCGCCACCTAGCCGAAACTTCCCTTCTCCTTCGGGGGCTGAGAAGAGAAAAGAACTAGGCTGCAGACGGTGTCCGGCTAGCTCTCCTGCCCCCGAGCCAGATTTTCTCATGTCCCCTGTCCTTTTTCCGTCTGTTTCCAACACCGATCGCGATGTGGCCGTCCGTACCCTCCCCCGGTGGTTAACGTTGTTAGGGGGGCACCTTTATGAGCAGTGTGCCGTTACGATAACCCTAGGCACACTGACTGAGGCAACCTATCGATAACCGGGTACCGACTAGGGAAGGGGTTGGAAGAACACAGGGATCGAGTCGCCGGTCCTCAAAATATGGTGGGTACGGGAATTTTCCCAAAACCCCCCCGTACCGGGCTTTTCCGGCGGCGGGCAATCCTAAGGACCGCCGCCGCCAGACCGTGCCGCTCCTCCAGCTGCGACCCACCTCCGTCCTGCGTAGGATTATGCCTCGCCCCCAGGGGAGACCTAAGGCTATCGCAAAGCTGGCGACTGCTAGCGAGCGTCTTGCCCTAGCGCTGCTTCCCAGCTGTCCGCCGCCAACTCCAACACCCTCGTCCCTCCGCTGATCCGTCCGTACCCTTCTTCGCCAAAATATATTTCGCAAACGCCGCTCCCGCCCCATCGTCGGGAGAGTATCTGCGAGTATTTAGTCGCGGAAAAGACATATCGGACTGGCCGAGCGGGAGATCCATGTGCCGGTGTACGGATATTATGTTTCTCCAAAACCCTCCGTAAAGGGCAACAGCGGGTGATCCCGCGGATCGCAGCTGTCGGTACCTCGTTTAGCCCCCTACCGTGCCAGGCATGGGACGGCTATGGGGTTACCAGCGCCCACCGCGTGGAGGTAGAGGTAGGTGCCGACGGGCCTGCGAGCGCACCCCTCTCCGGGGCCTGCGCCGCTGCGCCGCCGGCGGGTGCCTGGTTGTTGTACAATCATGCTACTCGTCGGGTGGTGGTGAGTAGTTGTAACGTGGTGTTCGACGAGGCTGCTATCCTCTCCATGGGAGAGAGCAATGCGGAGCAACGCAATGATGATGATGAGGACATCATCTTGCGCACCATGTGTAGCGAAGAACCGGATACACCTTCGGGGGAATTGCCGCTACGGGAGTCGCTGCAACATTCCGGGTCGATGGAAGATGAACGGGACATGCATTCGGGCGAGACTCCACGTCCAAGGTATAATCTTCGATCCAATGCCTCATCACATCAATGAGTACCCATGCCAAGGTATAACCTCCGTTCAACGAGAGCTCCGGAAAATGGATGGACTGCGGGAAGTACCGCAACTCTTAAGCCACCCAGCAGCCCGATTGTTCAAGAGCCTATGTCATGCAAGCAAGCACTGAGGAGTCCTAAATCGGGGGAGTGGGAGGCAGATATCAAGAGCGACTACGACTCACTTGCATTTCGGAAAACCTAGACATTGGTCGCTTGTCTTTCCGGCCGCAAGCTCGTGGATTCCAAGTGGGTGGTCAAGTTGAAGCGCGATGCCGATGGGCAGACTGAAAGCTACAAAGCAAGCCTTGTGGCTCGCGGGTTTATACATGAGAAGGGTGTGGACTACCACAAGACCTTCGCTCCCATAGTGAGGGTGATTTTTATTCGGACGTTGCTCGCGCTTGTTGCTTATATTGATTGGGAGGTGGAGCAGCTTTACGTGGTGACGGCATTGTTGGAGGCCAATATCGAGTAAGAAATCTACATGAGGTAGCCGGAAGCATTCCGTCACATCGACATCAATGGGGAGGAGCGAGTGTGATTTTTGAGTAAATCAGTGTATGGTCTCAAGCAAGCTTCTAAAAACTGGAACAAGACAATCGCGACATGGCTAGAGGACCATGGCTTCAGCCAATCCAAGGTGGATCCCGGCATTTACCTCTTCATCAAGGAGGGTAAGGATTATGTCTTTGCGTTGTACGTGGACGACATCATCATCGTCGGACCAGTGTGTAGCCTCATCGTTGGGCTCAAGTCGGTTTTCGGAGTTAGATGCAACGTGCATGACCTCCGTCCAATGCCTTGGTTGCTTGGCATGAAAGTCGAGCGTGATCGTGGCAACATCATCATCATCAGGATTGGACAACATCAACTCCTCTTTGATATGCTAGAGCGCTTCAACATGGTTGACTGCAAGCTAGTGGGCTCACCTATGGCGGTCGATGATTTTAGCAATTGCGTCGAGACGTCGCCATCAATGTTGCCTCCTTCTTAAGTGTCGTACCAAAGCTTGATTGATAGCTTGTTGTACGCTTCCGTAAGCACACGACCCGACTTCACCATGGCTATTAGCCACCGTAGTAGGCACATGTCCGATTCCTCTCAATTACATTGGGAGCAAACCAAGAGGGTGCTCCGCTACCTCAAGGGAACCGCGGATTCGGTGTTGATGTACGGAGGCGTACCTTCATCAAGGCAAGTAGGATGGTCAGATTTTGACTACGCGAGTGATATTGGTGAGTGGCGCTCTTGCACGGGGTATGTGTTCATGCTCAATATTGCAGCGGTGAGTTGAAAAAGTCAACAACCAAAAACTGTGGTGCTGTCGACAGTGGAGATAGAATATATGACCCTGTCTGCGGCCACACAAGAGGCGATGTTTTTGAAGCCTATGCTCCACGAGTTTCACCAAGACTCCGGATTTGCCATCACTATTCAGGAGGACTATAAGAATTGTATTGCACTTAGCAAGAATAGCATGACGACCGGACGCAGCAAGCGCATTGACTTGAGGTACCACTTTTGTCGGGAGAAGGTGGAGAGCGGATATATCGAGGTGCAATATTGTGCGACGGAGAACATGCTTGCTGATGTGCTAACCAAGCCATTAGTGAGAGAAAGACACGCCAAGTTGTGCAATATCATCATGGATTTGCATGCGTAGCAAGGGGGAGTGTTGAGAGACATAGTGGTGTATGGTAATCAAGTTACTACATAGCAATGCTGGTCGAGTAGCATCGTGATAGTACGACTGTGACTCAGCACTAAAAGATGACAAGCCAATCAACAATAGAGCGGATTGTAATGCAGATGGTGGCAAGTTGCTGAGCGTTAGATATCATCTAAAGGCTCAAAATATACGTTGGCGTGTTCAAACCACAAGGTGAGTGCGTGCCATGTGATAGGCAAGTGCTTGGCACATGCTGAGGGTGAGATGACATGCTGTGTCACTCAATGAGTGTAACCATTCCTTATCGCCCCCTCAACTATACCAAGACAATAAGAGGATTTAGATGTGCTTTTCAAATGTTTTAGATGTTAACTATTGATTATCCTTCTTAAAGTGAATTTAAGTCAATAGGTGTGAAAATATTGTAATAAATGGAAATCATTTAAAGAAAGTACCGGCTGCCCTCTAGCGGCCATCATACACAATATCATCTAGTACACTTAGTAGTTTTGGGGCTGAGTACTCTTCGATGAAGAACACCTATCGACACACCAATGTCCCATGTGTATGAACCGACATTCCTCTACGAAAAGTTGTAAGCAACCGCAGTTATTGCCACAGTCCCCTTACCTAAGTAGTAACAACATAATTTTGTAACATTGACAAACATATCTAAAAATATATCGAATGGCCAAGAAATGCAAAACGAAATTGTTGCTCGACGTGAATGATGAACAGGCCCGCTCCCACAGAAGAGGGGTGCCGAACGGCCTAGGCCGATCGGCGTTCGAGAGGGGAAACGGGCTAGCATAATCTAGCTCACCGTGACCTCGGTCTTGCCGGAGATAGGAGGCGTCGCGGAGAAAGGCTAGCGAAAAACTCCTCACGTGGTCGCTCATCAATCCGCCGTTGCATCCCGTAAGACCCGTCCCAAGGTCGTTGCCGCTACTCCCATCCAAATGACTTTCTGCCTTGTCGAAGTTTCTCGTAACCTCGAGGTCAGGTGGGAGGGACCGAGACAACCCGACAAAAAATTAGCGCTTATGCCGCCGCGCTGATGAGCTTTCTCCGCCATTTCCTTGGCTTTTTCCGATACTCATGTACTTTTTGGCAGGCACGCAACGATCGTACCATTCTTTCACCGTTCGCATGTCCGTCGAGCACCCTTGCTTTGCGCGAGAGCCTCCGCACTTACCCGGGCTCGAACTCTCTCGTTTAGGTGTGGCCGGCAGGGTCGCCATTGCCGGAACCAAAAGGCCGCGGGGGTACGGACTTTATTCGAAAACCTCGTTAAATGATTATTTTCCGGCAGCGGTTGATCCCGAGGATCGCCGCCGCAAGACCTCGCCGCTCCTCTCTTCGGGACAGTCCTCCTCGCTAATGGTGTCATATTGTCCACCATTGGGTCAACTTACTCGACATCAACAATGCGGTCGACGAGCTATGAGTGCCCTTTCCTGGGGATGCTTCCCGGTTGTCCGCCGCCAGCTCTAGCACCCTCAATTCACCCTCCTCGCCAAACTTTGTTTCGCAGATACCGCCCCCGCCTCATTATCGGGAGAGTATTTGAGAGTATTCATTCGCCAACAAAAAAATATCGGATAGGCCGAGCGGGAGATCTGGGCACATGTACTGAACATATGATTTTTAAAAGACCTCCACGCCGATTTGCTTTCCGTGCAGTTGCTATCGCGCGGATCGCAGCTACCAGCTCATCCCACCTAGCCCCATACCGTGCCAAATATGGCATGCAATAAGGTTACCATCGCCCACTACAAGAAGGTGGGGGTAACTGCCGGCGGGCCCGCGAGCCCCCCCCCCCCCCCCCCCCCCCCCCCTCGAGAATGCCTCAGTAAGTATGCCTTTTACATTTTTTCAAGATGTTACTTTTTGTTCGGAACTGCTAAAAACATTAAATTGAAATGAAAATTAGAATGATTTACAACATGTACCGCTATCGCGCTCTGCGGCTGCTGTCTACGGGCCTTCTTGCTAATTCCATCTAGGGCTTAGAAAACAAAATTAAGGTCATTATCCCTAATCCTTGATATTCCTAGGGACTAAGTATGTATAACCGTACATGGGAGAGTAAATAACCTCTAGCAGAGCTTCAGGTTGAAAGACACTACATTACATACAACTCAGCGGTAAAGCCCCGTTGTGAACACCAGAGAATCCCCATTCACCGTGGAAAAAAAAACAGCCTATAGTTAGTCACATCGCTAATCCCGATCGCATTGATAGAGGACTGGCTTGCTAGAGAAAAATGATAGTAGAAACACCCCACAAGTTTAACCCCCGGGGATAAGGATTGTGCTTTGAGATCAATAATGTCCTCATGCAAAGCGTCACAAAGATAGGAACCCAAGGTGCGCTGAAGAACAACGGAAAGGCGTCGCTTGAGCTCCCGGCGCATATCAGCGAATAACCGACGGAACGAAACGGAAGTAGACCGGCGAACAAACTCCTTCATGCGGACAACTTTTCCCGAGCGCAATTAACGGGAATCCCCGCAGCGCCCATGCAAATGTATATACGGACAACCACCAAAATCGCCAAACGATCAACCACCTCGACCATCATCGGGGTCAATCTACCATCATCCTCCAAGGCAAAGGGACAATAGTCGTGTATGGACTAAACTGAAGGCGTGCCAAGTGACGCCGAAGTGCGGATGTATTCATCAAGCTTACCTTGTTGGGGTCCCATTGCAATGCTACTAGGCAGCGGGACGGGAACATCCATTGCATTGGCGATGGAGTTTGTGCGGGCACTAGCAACCGTAATGTCAACAAGGAGGTGGCGATGCTAGGCCTCTAAGTCGAGCCAGACGACATTCTAGGTTGATCCCGAGAGGCGCCATACCCAATACGGCGGATTTCCAACTGCAAGTTCCGCCCCTAAAGCGCCCCCGCATCAATCGCGGATTCCTCCAAAGCGTGGACAATCCGAGAATGAATCTAAATAGCATACCATGAGCAAGGGCACATGGGGATATAGCATAGAGTTTGTTGAGCGTCCACCTGGTATGGTAACCCCGAAAGCCGTCGATGAAGAACAAATCCACGAGTTATTGTAGGAGCCTCATTACAATGAGGGCACTTTTGCGCGAAGGAAGCGCGCTCCGGTGGAAACCCAATACCCGGTGCGCATTCATCATATAGCAAGTAGACGGTACCCGAAATAAAATGGAGTGGTGCGAGGCGAAGATAGCGCAAAAGCACCGCGGCCAATACCCGAAATGATGCGCATGTAAGCCGTGAGAGAGGAGCCGCAAAAAGCTAGGAGATCAAGACAAGCACGGATTCAGAGGGTTGCTAGCACTGGTATCCCGTTGCCGAGTGCTTATGTACCAGGTAGCTATTTGTCATCATAGTACTAAGTGTTATTTTATTAGCGGTTCTCTATTTCCCCGTTAGTGGCAGTCGGCCGGCCTTGCCGGTGCCTTCGCCGGCCGCCATATCTCTCCGTTTCACTTCTCTAGTCACCATACCCGGCCCCCATGCGGGACCAGCACGACCCTACATGTAACTAACCGTTCCCGATTCCGACAGGTTGTCCTAGATGTCCTAGATGGTATATGCAAGAGGGCCCTTAGACTGCAGCCGCACAACGCAGTAGCGGTTCATGTTGTAATTTCCATTTTCATTTGAAGTCGGCGCATTAGTTGTTGAGTTGGCGGCGTATGTCGGTGATTAGGCGCCAATATATGTCGACTAGCTTGGATACTAGAAACATGCGGGGCACGAAACATGAGTTGTGTCCACGTTTCCCGGCTCCGCATGCTTCGAAACGGGGTATTCCGTTGGTAGGAAAGATAGTTGTGCATGGGTAGCGTCGAGCATCGAGACTCCGTGGTTAAACGCCGGGGGCCGAAGGCCGTGTTTGAACTTGATCCACATCCAATGGCGGATCCAATTCACGATTTGTCCGATCGCGCCGATTTGCTCCCATTTCCGGCGTCTTCGCCGCACGCAGTGACGCATGTAAGGAGTTGTTGGGGAACCCAATTCGCGACGGCGGGCCACACTATCATTTCTTGGGCGCATGTATGGCGTTGGTGCTTGAGTTGGCTCGAGTTGTGGCGGCTGCCATTGCGGCTGTTGCTTTGCTGCGGTCGGCCGCCGCCTTCTTGCCCTTGGGATCCGGGCCGGTTGGTCGGTATGGTGCAATTTTAGCGAACATTTAGCAACAATCTTAGTGGCGACGTATAGGCTGACTTCCAACGTATTCTTGGCAAGCGCTTGGCGTAGCGCATCAAGTGGTCTCGAGACCGCGGTAAGGCGGGAGAGGCACAAACGCTTGTGCGCGAGTTCGGCAAACACACGGTCCGTGTCCGTGATAGCTTGCCCTTGGAGCGCCCGCCGGCGGCGTCCTAGGAGTCGGGTTCGCTCGCATGCCTGCATGCACTCACCTCCACCTCCACTAGGTGGGCGCTGGAAACCCTACAACCGTGCCATGCTTGACATAGTTGTAGGATGGACGGTGTGAAAACTGGCAGTTGAGATCCACGTGATCTACAGTTGGGCTTTTATAATTATTGAGTATAAAGTATACACCAACGTCAAGATCTCCCGCTCGGCTAGTCCGATAATTCTTTTCAAGGCTTGATACCCCTCGAGTATACTCTCATGTCTACGGACCGGGCCTTTACCTCATGGGTTGTCTTGCCGCGACGAGGGCTCGGACGGGTCTGAGTTGTTGGCGGGCGTCGGAGCTGGCGGCGGACATCCGGGACGTAGCGCCATGACATGGCACTCGTTTGCAACTGAACAACTTTGTGAGACTCGACTCTCCGATGGGGGCGAAGCGTGAAGCTACGTAGACTAGTGGAGGGTCGCAGCCGGAGGAGCGACACGGTATGGCGGCGGAGATTCACATGATTGCCCGCCGCCGGAAATACCCGGTACGGAGGGTTTTCGAATAGATATTCCCGTACCTAACATCTTTTGCGGAGCGGCGACTCGAACCGCGTATTTGACCAACCCCTCCCCTAGTCGTCACCCAACTATCGATAGCCTACCTCGAGCAGTGTGCCTAGGGTTAGCATCACGGCACACTGCTTGTACATACGGCCCCATGTCAACATGAATCACCGGTGGAGGGTTCGGACGGACACACCGCGATCAAACATGTGATAGAAAACATACGGCAAAGGATCGATGACATAAGAAAAAAATCTGGCACGGAGGCATGAGCGCCAGCCGGACACCGTCTAAGGTGGAAGAAGGAAGGACAACTAGGCTAGGTGGCGAGCTGCGTCGGGAGGATAAGCGATTATCTCGGACGATGGTGTGCATGGATCGAGAACATACCGTCGACGACATGAGCGAGAGGTTTTCTGCCTGCCTCGACCCCCCCCATAAGCTCCTGCGCGACCAAAGACGCACAAGAATAGAGGTCATGTAGGCCCGACTCAACAAGCACATGCTAACCAGCTTGGCTGATCAACGCCCTCGCAACGGTTGGAGCATGTCGCGTATCGTGGGGTAAAGACGACAAATTAAATTTCAAACCTATATGCAGAAAAATACATATAGAAGAAAAATCAAAATTGTTAGCGAATTGTTTTAGACGGTGCCGCTACTGCCATTGGTGGGGTTAAGATTAGTGGTTACATGGCGTGTATCCCTAAGCATCGAACAAAACAGACATGCAATAGGTCGATAACGACGGGCGCGTGGAGATAACATCCGTTAACTCGGTGAGCGTTGTAAACAGTTTTATTTCAGTTCATTTCCGCCCTTAGTGAGGCGGAGTAAGCCCAATCGAGTACGGGCGCCCTCCTTCGGCATTGTGTGGGTGCGATAACCCGCTCGGTTGAAGGCAACTCCCGCCGCATGCTCCGTTTATAGAGGAGGCCCGGCACACAACGCGCTTAAGCCCTCGCTAATTGCCTTATTGGCGCACCTATCGAAGAAAGCACAACACCCGATATGTAGGTAGTCGTCGTAGCCCGCTTGTGTCCTTTTCTCGGCTAGGGGAAGAGTTGTGTCGTCCGCGTGAGAGTCCACATGCGGGGCTCGTCGATGTTGCGCGGGGGGTGCTTCAAACCGGACGGGATGACTTTGGCGTAGTAAGCAAAGTCGACGAACTCTGGCTCGGGAGAGGCGGGATCGTCGTTCAACATGTCGACATGTGGGTTTGGGGCCTCCTTGCCATCCTCAGGTGCCCGTGTCGTGTCGGGGGATATGGACTGATGTAAACTCGTTGCAACGTTAGTGGCTGTTCCTCCTTGAAGTTGATGTGACGAGTACAGTCCTGCAACAGTACATTGCATGACATTGTACATGTACTCGTTACAAACGCTAATTCGTGCTTTTCCATAGGACGGACGTACAAACGTGGGTACGCCGTTACTGCAATATTCATAAGGGTACTGATGCTACTGTACGACCAGCACCTCCCAATACGTACAGATACGCACAGTTAATCTAACTAGCCAGATGACGCGCCTAAGCGACTTCTCCGATACAGAAGGAGCCGCGTCGTGAAACCCAATGCTAGGCAAGCCGCGTCTCATGACATATGACGACGGTTGAAGAGCCCTAACGCTTGACACGTAAGTGAAGCAACCAAGCGTAAGCTAGCTGGGCAGAAATCTATTTAAGCCCGGTGCAATAGAGGGAGGTGACATGACCATTTAACAATTCCTTTGTTCACTTACAACATATACTGCTTAAGTACAACAATGAGACATCTTTCACCATCGTCTCTCGAAAACATCATTTTGCCATCTCGCAACGAGAGAACTAGACAGATTAGAACATATTTGTGCTAGCGTTTAGCTTGACGAGGCTAACCGCCACATTGGTTTCGGAGCTCGTTGGTCGACGCACGTTTTCGCTACTTTTTGACTCGCTCGACGTTGCTTGATTGATTCGAGATGGCTTCTGTTGGACCTGGACATTACGTGGTGATTGTAATTCATGTTGGAGGGACTAAACTGTCGGACGTGAAGCTGGTATTACAACGTGAGCCTCGTACCGGTAAAACTTGGTTCCCGGCTGGCTCTGTCTTACCTAACGAAGAGCATGTGGACGCTGCTGTTCGTGAGTTACACGAGGAAACCGGTTTTACTTTGACACCGGAAGATTTGACGCTGTTGAGTGACGCTCTTGTTCGAGTCGCGTTACCTGAAGGTCTACAGCTTGTTTACGTGTACTCGGCTTCTGTCCCTGTCATGTTTGCTACGAGCCACCTACGCACACCTGTTAAGGTTGAATAGGCTGTTACAGCACAGTCGACAATTAATCCGGATGGTACTTACGTCGTCCCGGAATCGATTAACATTGATGGTCTGAATCTTACGCCCGCTAAGACAGGGTTACTTCTTGTTGAGAAGCACAAGAGCGAGTTACTTCACTTCGGTTACGTGACTCCATGGGAGACTTTTTGTCGTGCAGTCTACTCACACAGCCCGGTCTTTCAAGACGACACATCTATTCCGAGACAGTTCTTTATGTTCTCCCGGTTTACGTCGGTCGACTCCGGTCCTGTCTGGCTTCTGATTCGTGGACACATCAATCAGCTGAGTGGTGAAACGCCGACAGATTTACGCGTGGGAATGCCAATGCCTACCCGGAACTTGGCTGGCCTACATGTGACCCTGACTGAGACGCAGCGTAAAGCTGCGATTTACTCCCCGTTACAGTGTGGTCGCGACGCTAATGAACTTGAGGATTGGCTTGAAGCTCAGCCGCAGCGTTTTCTAATGCTAGGCATTACGGCTGACTCTTACGACTCAGTTATATGGGTTACGTCTCAGTTCTCAAGACATCTAAACGGGTGGTGGTTGAACCGTAAAACCCAAGAAGCTATTCCGTCTACCTATGACCTGCTTGTTGCGGAGTTTCGCCAGACCACATTTCTTCCGACCATCCAGGATGACGCGATTAACGCGTTGCTAAATCTTACGCAGGGTCACACCATGAGTTACGCTCTCTACACGAAACAATACAACGACTTCTTACGGCGTTCACGTCAGAATCTGACAGCGGATGTGCGGTGTGTACGCTTCATTAACGGACTAGGCAACTTTACGTTGAAGAATCAAGCGAAGTCACACCGAGCTCATAGGGGTTATAGCCTCACTCTAGTGGAGCTCCAGAATTTCTTGAATGATGTCGTGACTGATTCCCCGGAACTTGGTAACGTGAGGTTTACAGCTAGCCCGTCCGGTCAACTCACTAAGAAGCGCAACCTTGTTGACCCCCTTGTTGGGGCCTCTAAGATATGGAAGCGCAATGGTGGTGGACGTGGTCGTGGACGTGGTCGTGGAGGCAACAACGGTGGTGACCGTGGTCAACCATCTACAAACCCTGGCCGCGTTGACTTTAAGACCCTCGCTGATGCCATGACTCATGAGGAGCGCAAGACGCATATGGACGAGGGACTCCGCTTCAAGTGTCACAAGAGGGGACACCGACTGTTTAAGTGCCCGGAGTGGAAGGGCAAGGCACCGATGGAGCCACATCAGTCAAGGAAGCAATGATGGTGGCAAGGCTGTTCTACAAGCGAACTGGAGCAGCCGGCTACATCTATTGTTCGTTCTGAGACACTGTTAGCGACAGAGGTCGTCGAAACACCTTCGGCATCTCCATCGACTACAGTCACAACACCTGCAACGCTAGTAGCAGGTCGTCGTCGTCAGACTAAGCAGAGACATAGTCGTAAACCTGTAACTAGACGTTCAATTGATTGGAAACTGGTTGACTCTGTTTTTGACCCTCTGCACGCACGATTAAACTTCACTTTGGAGGGATGTGCAGATGATGAAGGTCTAAACTCGCACAATGACTTACCTCACCGTTCGTCGAGTGACTCGATTCTTGAGAGGGACTTGTCAGGAGAACGGGTGTTCATTAATCCACCCTGGGAGATAGATGAGCAGATAGCACAGCACTTTGAGGATTGTCGTCGAACATCTCCGACATCTACGATGGCTGTATTTGTACTACCAAAGTGGGCGAAGTTTACTCAACTGACTAAGCACTGGAAACTCTATCAAGAATTCCCAGCTCGGACAAAGCTTTTTACTCGTCAGTCACTAGAGAACCCAGCGCAACAGGAGGTGGTTGCTCCAACTCCTTGGCATGTACAACTGTGGTTAGTCGACGCAGATTGTGCTTTTTACGACTCGACAACATCTACAACTCTGACCAACCTACCTCGGTACCTGTACCTTCTGGCGACGCGGAACAATCCATCGCTACGATACAACAATTTTCTCCGCCAGCTACAACCCTACTGATTGACCTCACGGAAGCTCGCCCGTTAATTCGAACTCAGCTGACTGTGAAAACTCCTGATGGTGGATACCTAATTTCTGGATTGGTGGACTGCGCTGCGACGCTTGATTTCATCTCAGAGGACTTTGTACGACGCTTTGCTTTACATACTCGGAAGTCTACGACTAAGACCCCAGTTCGACTCGCCAACGGACAACGAGTGACTTCTTCTACAGTCTGCGATGTTACTTTTGAGCTGGCTCAACACGAATTTCACCGGACATTTTACGTCTTACGTGATTTACGTGTTGCTGGTTTGATCCTCGGTTTACCATGGCTTGATGATGAACATGCCTCTTTACAGTTTGGTACAACCATAGTTTTTACTCTAATGGACGGCACAACAGTGGAGACTACGCTCGAGGAACGACGCCCTGAGTGTCTATTGATGTCATCTACTAAGGTGCAGAAACTCATGCGCAAGACGCGCCGCAGCAGAGGACGTAACGCGGAATTTTACGTCATTGAACTTACACCAGCCGTTGATCAGTCTACTGGCTTTCACATTGGAGAGGAACTAACATAAAAACAACAAGACAACTTCCGGTCGTTACTCTACGATGATTTCCCGGAGTTACTGCAACTTGTCAACTCTCCACATGTAAGCCGACAGAGGGACCATCCCATTGACACAACATGCCAAATGAAACGCCAACGGCTGAAGAGATTGTCACCTGCAGAGCGCGCTGAGCTAAATCGACAGCTCAAAGACGCATTGGAAGCTGGTTTAATCCGTCCCATCTACATTGAGTTCGGCTCGCCAATTCTTTTTGTGCGGAAAGGTGATGGCTCGCTACGTCTGTGCATTGACTACCGTGGCCTTAACGAGGTTACGCGTAAAGATGCTTACCCACTTCCGCGTGTGGACGACACCCTTGACGAACTTAAGGACGCGAATTTTTACACACACCTCGACCTCGCCTATGGATTCTGGCAAGTTCGAGTGCGTGACCAGGACATACACAAGACGGCTTTTCAGACCCCTGATGGCTTAATGGAATGGGTCGCCATGCCGTTTGGCATGTGCAATGCACCGGCTACGTTTCAGCGGATGATGAATGACATACTTCGCGACTTTAAATGACAAGTTCGTTACTGTCTACCTCGTTGACGTCTGTATTTACAGTCGAACTATGGAGGAGCACTTGGAGCACCGGCGTCTCGTGCTACAACGATTTAAGGAGGAGGGCTTGAAATTACGCCTTAAGAAATGCTTCTTCGGACTGCAAGAGATGGAGTACCTGGGCTACATTGTGTCAGCCGGTAAAAATTAGGTTTCCACAAAGAAAGTCGAGGCCGTTGCAGACTGGCCAGTGCCCAAGACGCAGAAGGAAGTTCGCAGTTTCGTGCAATTCTGCAACTTCTACGCCAGATTTATTCATCACTTTAGCGACCTTACGGCTCCATTGACGGACTTACTGCGGAAGTCCCAGCCACAGAAGGTTACGCTGACGCCTGCGTGTTTGGAAGCCTTTGAGACTCTCAAGTTACGGCTCATTTCCACGCCATGCCTGATCCTTCCGGAGGTCAGCTCGGACGCGACGTCCACCGTGGCTACATATGCTTCGACAGTGGGGATTGCAGCAGTCCTGTTGCAAGACCAAGGAGGAGGTCTTCAACCAGTCTCTTACTGGGCGCGTAAGCTGAATACAGCTGAGCGTGGTAACACTTACTCTGCGTACGAATTAGAAGCTTTGGCCGTATGCGAAGTTGTCAAGCATTGGAGGTGCTATCTTGAAGGGTGCTCTAAGTTCCTTGTCGTAACAGACCACGACACACTGCGACATCTGCGCAAACAACCGAACAACATGTTGAGCAAGCGGCAAGCAAGATACCTGCGGGACTTGCAACCGTTTGTGGGCTCGATGACACTTGCATATCGCAAGGGAGCTCTGAATGAAGCTCACCCGTTAAGCCGGCGTCCAGACTTCGTACCTCAGGCCACAGTTCCTTTGTTTTGGGATGGCGAGGTTCCGTCAGATTGAGAATTACGACGGAAGTCCCAGCTGCTGTTTGAAGACGCGCAGTTAAATTTACTGACTGTTAACGCGTTGCGGCTGAGCCCTGAGTTCGCTGATCTCATTCGCGATGGGTGCTCCCAAGACTCGTTTTATGGGGACGAGGGTGAGTGGACGAAAGACAGCCGGATTGAAGCCAGAGACGGATATTTTTGGCGCCTCGATCGCCTCTGTATTCCGCAAAACTCTGAGCTCCGACTGAGATTGATCACAAAGCTGCACGAAAGTTCGTCAGCTGGTCACAGAGGAGTTGCTAGCACTCTTGCTAAAGGACTCGACAGATTCTGGTGGAAACGAATTCGCCAAGATGTGAAAGACTTTTGTGAGCGCTGCGTTGTATTTCGCAGAGCGAAGATTAAACCGCAGATGGCAGCGACTCTTTACCCTTTGCCTGTTCCACCCAGACCGTGGCATACATTTGATCTTGACTACTTGACACACTTGCCTGAAAGCAATGGCTTTAACAATGTGCTGATTGTAGTAGACCATCTAACTCGAATGGCCCATTTTTTGCAGTGCACAGATACGGTTACTGCCGAAGAAACTGCAACTTTGTTTTTACAGGGAGTCTACCGCTTACATGGACTACCCCGTGTGCTGATCAGTGACCGCGACCCGAAATTCGTAAGTGCCTTCTGGCAGACACTTTGGCGACGCCTTGGCACGCGTCTCTACATGTCTTCCAGTCGACATCCAGAAACAAACGGCCTGACATAACGCGTGAACATCACGTTTCAGCAGCTTCTTCGTTGCTTCTGTTGCTATGACGGCTCTGATTGGACTATGCTACTACCACAAGTGGAATTTGCGTACAACGCCTCGCGTGCACTCGGAATTGAACACACACCGTTTGAGGCTAATTTTGGATTCTCTCCTGAGGAGCCTCCTGACCTGCTGTTCAGCATGCGACCGTCGATTTCACTTTCGCAAGACGCAAAAGAACGGTTAAGATTGTTATAGGAAGTGCATACTTTGGTGCGCTCAGTGTTACAGCTACACAACGACGAGATGCAGGCACGCACAGAACCGTCTACAGCGCCACACTTCGCCAGAGGAGATAAGGTGTCATTCGTCACAGCAAACCTTTTTCTGCGCGAACAACCAAACCGGAAACTTAGAGACAGACAGCTTGGACCTTTTTCAGTGGAGGAGCAGATTGGGAAACACAGTTACAGATTGAAACTTCCAGCGACAATACGCTTACATCATGTGTTCCATGTGAACAACTTACGACCCTGCTCTACCGCACCACTACGACCAGCTGTCCCGGTAACTGTTCGTGAAGAAGACGACGAGGAGTTTGACGTCTCGCACATCTCTGCTGTGTGCATCAAGTCGCTACCTGGACGACGAGGCAAATATCTGCTCTTCATGACGCACTTCAGTGATGACGACATTCCACCTGTGTGGCACCGGTTGAACGAGGTGCATCGAACGATGGCGTTACAAGATTTCTTGGAGACGCCCCAATGGCTCAAGTTTGCCAAGACTCATGCGTACATCGACTTCATGCACGCTCACCCATCGCGCATTCCTGAGTCCCAGTAACTGCTTCAGTAAAGGAGCCAAGAACCACGGAGGTCTACCTCGCGGCGGCCTCAAGATCTGTCAAGAGGGGGAGGGTACGAGTGTGACGAGTACAGTCCTGCAACAGTACATTGCATGACATTGTACATGTACTCTTTACAAACGTTAATTCGTGCTTTTCCATAGGACGGACGTACAAACGTGGGTACGTCGCTACTGCAATATTCATAAGTGAGGGTACTGATGCTACTGTACGACCAGTACCTCCCAATACGTACAGATACGCACAGTTAATCTAACTAGCCAGATGACGCGCCTAAGCGACTTCTCCGATGCAGAAGGAGCCGCGTCGTGAAACCCAATGCTAGGCAAGCCGCGTCTCATGACAGATGACGACGGTTGAAGAGCCCTAACGCTTGACACGTAAGTGAAGCAACCAAGCGTAAGCTAGCTGGGCAGAAATCTATTTTAGCCCAGTGCAATAGAGGGAGGTGACATGACCATTTAACAATTCCTTTGTTCACTTACAACATATACTGCTTAAGTACAATAGTGAGACATCTTTCACCATCGTCTCTCGAAAACATCATTTTGCCATCTCGCAACGAGAGAACTAGACAGATTAGAACATATTTGTGCTAGCGTTTAGCTTGACGAGGCTAACCGCCACATTGAGCTAGTAAGGCAACATTAACCATCAATAGTTGCTCAACAGTCCGTTGTTCGGAAGCATAAACCGCTGCACGAATATGTTTTGTTGTTCGTTGCTCGATTGTACCGTAGAGCAAGTCAACTCATGGAGCGGCGGTCGATTGTTCGGGTTGCATGATGCGGGGTTGCGTAGCTGAACGGGGGCGGGAGGTGTTGCATGGCGCTCGAGTGCGTATGGGACGATGGTAAAGTGACACCGTTCTCGACTACGATATTTGAGACTGCTATCGCGCGAAGCATACTAGATTGTATGAGCGCGAAAGCATAGAGTGCCCGGCTCTTGGCTAGTTATGGCTTATGAGGCTAGGGCTAGCTAGAGCCGACCGTTGGGGTAGTTGTCATGTAGTTGGTTGCGCCCTACTGCAAAATCAAGTTATTTGTCGTGAATGTACGACTTGCATTTGCTAACGGTAGCATTGGCCGCGGGATCACTGTCCCGTACACATGGGAATTGGGTTTGCAAACCTTAAGATTTAAAACAAGCTGACCACATATATTGTCTTTGTACTAATATACCGCGCTTACCCTACTAAACCAGTCATCGATCGGCAATATTATAAACCCATGCTGATGTAGATTTTTCAGTGTTGACATCGCACGCGACCACAATAAACTTTAGTAGTTCGTACCCGTACCATTTACACGTACTCGTATAGGTAGGAATATCACATTATACCCTAGCACACGATTTGCCAAGGATGTAAGCTTGTCTATAATTTTGCCAAGATACCACCACTATCACGGCATGGGGGGCGATTAGCGCATAATCATTATAATGGATTGGGTGGGTGGGTTCGCGCGAAGCCGGAATTGGCTAAAAGCGAAAGGAGAGAGTGCCATGATCTTGGCTATTGTTGACTAATAAAGCTAGGGTTAGTTAGAGATGACCGTTGGAAAAGTCATCAAGTGGTTGGTTGCGCCGCACTACCAATACGAGTTGGTTGTCCTAGAAGTGCGACGCGCCGTTATTGATGACGGTAATATTAACCGCGGAGGTCAATGTCCCGTACATATGGGAGTTGAGTTTGCAAACCTCTTTATCTAAATGCAGGTGACCATATATTAGAGATATCGTCCATACTCAAATCTCCATACATGATAAGCTGAAAACTGAATTATGTAAATTAAAAATTGTTCACAACAATTAAGGAGCTACTAACGGCTACCCTACTTTCTTCGGGCGCCATTGTGACCATGCCTCATAGAGTACCGTTTTGATCGTAGGATATACGCCTTGAAACCACTAATCCCATTCTCTTCAATGGCAGTAGCGACAGAATCAAATTCATGCTAGTAGACAGTAATTGTGCACTAGTGTGAAAATATATTTCATCCCTATTCTCCGCTATGCGCAGCCTCCTCCAACGGCTACGAGGGCGCTGACCATCCAAGTTGATCACGTGGCGCTCGTCGCGACGGGCCTACATGGCTTGTGCTCGTGTGCGACTCCGGTCGTGCCGGAGCTAGGGGGAAAGGCATGCGAAATCCCGCTCGCACATGTCGTCGACGGCCCCGTCTCGATCCGCGCGCTCCCCCGTCCGAGATGTCGTTGCTCCTTCCGCCGCATCTCAACTCCTAGCCTAGACTTCCCTACCCCTCCGGGGGCCGGTGTGAGGTGCTACTTTGGTTAGGCTAAGTTGGCAACCTTAGACTAATAGGAGAACCTGATCTCTGGATCTAATTACACAGCGTAGAGAGAATTAGTAAGATTGTCTTAGCAACATGGTTTCTTACAATCTAGGGTGTGGCGTAAATCTGGTCTGTACCGGTCTGGGTCTCTCCCTCGGCCAGTAAGTCCCCGTCTTAAATATCCACGCCTCAGGTGCTCTAGAAACAACCTTAGAACCTGTAGCTTGTGCTGTCCGCTAAAGCTGAAGTTTAGAAAACGAAGTCGACTTTTTATTTCCGATAACCCGTACATTTTAAAAGTCGATTCGCCCTCGTACGGGGTTTAGAAAACAAAGTCAACCCCAAAACGTACCACGGACTTTGATTCGGACTTTGTTTCAAGCCCAAAATGAAAACAAGGTCGGGCGACTTTGTTTTCGTTTCGAAGTCCGAAACAAAGTCGAAAACGAAGTCGTGGCTGTACATTACGACATGTGTGCGCGCGCGACCGGTAGCATGGCCACCCGCACCGCCCGAACACCAGTAGGCGACTACATCCGCAAGCCACGCCTCCACCTGTGGAAGGGGTCCACATGCCTCGCTTGCTAGAATGGAGCGGGCGAACGTGCCGGAGAATCCTCTGCCGCAAGAGCTTCTGGCACTGCTTAGCTCGATGTCAGCCGAGCAGCGGGCGGCCGCCCTCTTTCCGTCCGGCCCACCCCGCGCCGCCATCCCGTCCACACCTAGCCAGGCCGTGGCTGGCACGGACTCTGGCCAGAACACATGACCTTGCCTAGTTCTGCGCTGGGGGGCTTATTTCTGATGGCGTTAAGGCCAGCAAAACCGTCCTCCTTCCAACAGTATTGGCGTTGTGCGGTCTCGGCCTTACGCTTCCGGCCACGCGGCTCTGCAATGTTCTCAGCGTGCTGCCTCGCCTTGCGCGACGCAACGGCTGCCGCTGCCATTGTCATAGCCAGGGTAGCTACGACAACGAGAAGTAGAAGTTTGCGTTTGTGGGTGGGGTCGAAGTTGTGAGCTGCAGCGGCGCCATCGCACAGCGCCGCAAATGCGACCAGCGCAATCACGGAGGCAACGTTGAGGCGCATCGTGCACACGCACTCGCACACGATAGCGGTTTGCGGCTGCGAAGCCGAGGGGGGTGCGTGACGGCTGGGCAGCACGTTTGACTGCTTCCGGGGGGTTCCGCCGAGTTTGAAAAACAGCAACGCCGCTGAGCTGATGCTCGTCATGTTTGAATTCGCGCGCCGGGTGCGCGCGGGTGGTGATGCGCCGGATACTCCTACATAGATTCGTACGGGTACTGGTACGAAACAGGTACGGATACCGATACTCGTACTGGCTGTGTCCATGAAACTCCGATTTCATTTTCTAAACCTGGGTTTACGTAACAGGCCGACGTCAGCACATCGCTACGCGAACGATAAAAGTTCCGTACAAAAGTCGAAAGTCGACTTCGTTTTCTAAACTTCAGCTTAACTAAACCAAACTATTGCTACTGATACAGATTATCTGAGATTATCTGTACCGTCTATCAATCCTTGTCGCACAAGCTCTTACCCCCCTTCCAAGATCGAAATTGATTTAATAAAACCCTTTTCCTCGTATACGCCTTCGCGGAGGCTCCGCGGAGGCTCCGCGGGCCGCGGGCCGCAAGAGCGGGCCGCGGGCGTGAAAGCGCCTATTACCACTATCGTCGCCATGCCGTGAAGCGTTTAGCCCCCGACTCACAATTTTGCCACAACGAAAACCACAAGTTCCAACACGTAGTATCTATGGAATTTCTTATACATTCTTGGGGCGGTCGTATCATCGGACCCCGTTTCTTTTAACGCCATGCGTAGTGGAAGGAGCCTTGCCGCTCTCCTCATCGCGGCCTCGAGTTTGATGCTATCGGATATCACTCGACATTGTCCAGTGGGTGACACATGCCTGTATGTCGCCCTCGCTATCTATTTGATGGGCACGACATCGACTAATCAAGAGCAAGCGGTCATGTACCACTTGATGTTCGTATACTCGAGTGCGCCCGCTCGAGGACTATCTGGAGACGAACTATATAGAAGAGATACTGCTAGTAACTCTGTACTGTCGAGGGAAAATACGGCGATACAGTTGTACTGCCGTGATGACAATAAAAGAGTCACTGAATATATCGCTAAGATACAGGTACCATTTAGAGGAAATAAATTTTGGGGGATGCGCGACGTGAATTCATGCAACGTCTTTCTGCTGCTATTCATGGCACTCTGGGTTCTTATCTCCGCGACGCTTTTCAGGAGGGCAGTGCTGGTGCTGTGGCATGCCTTCCTGTTCCTCGGGCTTAGGTTTTTTCTTCCTTTCTTTCTTTTTCTTGCTTGGTGGCCTCCACTGCTTTTTCTTGTAAGAAATTTTTTATTTAGAGGAAATAAATAGTGTCAGATACTAGCACTTAGCTAAATGGCCAGGAAATGACATCATTTAAGGTTCGTCTGAATATAGTCAATATTGGGAATTTTTTTAGATGGGGGTAGCTGGCACTTTATCGTGTGTCGACCCATAGGCCTCGGCGTATGTCGACTCTTCTTTCTACACTCCTCCACAAAAGTCCGGACATGCATTATGTTAAGCATAAGCTAGTCAAGAACACGCTCCCCTCTCACCACGCTCCATAAGCACGACGATACCCGAGTACCACCCAATTGTAGGAGAGCCGAGAAGCAAGCAGTAAGCCGCCATCCGGGGTGGTTAGACCTCAGCTTAAAGCGGGTGTTGTCGGTGGAGTTTGTCGAATTAAGCCCATAAACTCCCGAGAAATTGTCTGAACTGCACACGTCATTATGAGCGCCACGCTTGGGCATTGCTCAAGCGCTCATACCAAGCTGCATACTTCTCTGTGTTCCACATAACCGTATTTTTGGGGGGTTTTTGGAGGGGGTTTCGAGGCGTGGGTGCCGTGTTCAATGCGCGAGGTTTGGTTTGCGGGTGTGTGAATAGAGCACGGAAGTTCACGCCGCTGGCACGGGTGATTTTTTGGAAAGCAGGCGAGCAAAAACGCACATGACGCAGGTTTGGATAAACACTGCACGCTGTAAACATGCGAGGGCGATTGGCTTAGGGGAGGGGCGAGGTCCAACTTGGCCGTTAGGGACGCATCACGTTGACGGTGGTGTTTGGAATGCTTGGGTATGTGCGTGTGCCAACCACACCCGCCCCACGCGTGGCACGCGTCGGGAATTGGGCTCGGAGGTCAATAGGAATGAAGAATTAGTAAACATATATCGACAAACCCCGCACAAATCGTCTCAGGAGGTGAGCCGACTTCGATGGGTGTTGCTTGGCACTGCGGCTCAGCGGTGCCGGAATAGTTTGTAAATTAAAATAATTCATAACAAATCGATTTGTGAGAGTTTGAACTCCGAAGTGGGTGCGTTCGACGCGCATTGAAAATACGCGTCCAACGGTACCTGTTACAAAAAGTTTTGACCATATATCAGGAAGTTATGATCGCTTGAACATTGTTGCCGAAAGCGGCTTGCCCTTGGGTTGTGCGCATATCGGTGATAAGTCTACATACGCGATTTCTTGCGTTTCCCCCACAGCGGCCTGCCCAACACCTCCTCCCTCCGTCGCCTATGCATAATATTTGCGCGACCGTCGCATCAGCGTTCATATTGCGGCGTTGTGCGCCCGTTACTCTTTTCGTCTACCAAGCACGGCGACTGTTTGAAAGAGCGTGCCGCACGGGTGCGGGCGCGATAACCCCAAGTACACATGCCCGGCAGTGTTCGAACTCGCCCCTCGCAGTTGTCGGTGCATTCCATTTTGCGCGCAAAAGCATTGCCTGGGATTTCAGGATATTTGTCAATAAAATCGACGCATGATTGCATTTTCTACTTGCGCAGGTGCGAAATCTTGTCCGGACTTTTGTGGAGGAGTGTAGCTGGCATCTGTTTCACCTTCGCCATATTTATTCGGGAGGTATTTATTTATTTATTTGAGTTGCGCTATGACCTTCCGCCAGGCCAAGGACGTGTCGGTATTTTAGTTAAATTGTAAGACTTTAACATGTTTGGCAAAACTTGCCCGATGGTAAATAATAGCTGTATATATTGTTTGTGTTATCGACGATGTATCCGCCGCCAGCAACGCAGAATCGGCAGCAGCTCATATATACTGCTGTTAAGTTTAAGGCCGGTTCTTTTCCACCATCCACGGGTCAGCAGCAGCCCTCGGTCCTTGCTTGGTTGCCCCTTACCTCTCCACTCCCCCTTGTTCGTAGGGGTCCTTGACCTCAGTGCGCAGGTAAGTTTGCTCCCATTCTGACTCTCGATTGGGTATGTCGTAGGTGAGCACGCGTAGATTGGGTAAGGGAGCAGGTAGCGCACGATCCCGGAACCGGTGGTGGTACACAGAACTCGGCTGCAGTACCCGCCGTGCGACGCGGTACTGCAGTACCAACACACCGGAAGATGCAACTCGCGAGCCTCTGAACTCGAGTAGGGGGTGGCTGTAAGTTCCATCGTATTGTATGGCAGGTACGGGACACGCACAGAGACGTAGGTGGAACGTTACAGAGTGAACGTTAAGGTGTGGCTGGTTTTAAATTGTGCAGCGGGGTCGGCATGTGGGAGCGCGGGCGGGAGTTTATTTGCAGGATATATATTTAGGGTATGATATTGTTGTGGCGGGGCGCGTCACTCGGCGGGGGACGTGGCATCAGCGGTCGACCGTCATTTCGCTAGGTTTTGAAAAGCAACTTGGAAACTAAGCGACGACAACATCCCGCTCGCCCGCCCTGGATGCGAACTTGCGGTTGAGCATGTGCGTGGTTGGGGGGGGGGGGGGGGGGGGGGGGGGGGGGGGGTGCTGGACTAACGGGTGCCCTGTCGCAGCGATAGGGTATTAGGGTTCCGGAAGCGGCAAGGTGCACAACTGCGCGAAGGGCCGAGGAGCTTTGCATGGGATGGCGGACGCGGTAGCACGCCCACGTAGCGGCCTGTGAAAGCAGGGTTCATTCGAACGGGACTCCCCTGGCCAAGGGGGGCGGAGACGAGCTTGTCGTGGACGGCTGTTATCGGCGCGAAGGGGGTTTTGTCTGAGAGCGCCAAACTAAGGGAGCGCAGTGCGGAGGGGGACAGCGAGCGGCAGCCACCATGGCCGCACTCAATTTCGACCTGCTTGCGGGTGAGCATCCTCCACAACCCCCACTGGTGCATCATCATCCAACCAGCTTTTGGAACAACGCCAGTACATGCATGAACACTCGCCCCGTGGCCAACTTACTTTCATGCTGTGAAATGTGAATGGGACGATGCAGACAAGCTCGAGCAATTTGCACAGGTCTAGTAGTGGAAAAATGTTAAGTATGGTACTCTTTGCACGGGGGTTGAGTGTGTTTGTGTGTGTGTGTGTGTGTGTGTGTGTGTGTGTGTGTGTGTGTGTGTGTCAGGTCTGTTTGCGCAGATGACGCGCATGACAGAGCTCATTCGAGTGCGAAAGATCCTTTCCAAAAAGGCAGAGAGCCGCACCAAGACGGACCTCAAGCGGCTAGTGGAGGAGACGGGGGAGATGAAGCTGCTGTCCAAGCGCGGCGCGGCCGCACATCTGGACATGTGCCACGGCGTGAACCTCAAAATGTTGGAGGAGGATGAAATATTGACAGCGTCAGACCTTCCTGCCAAGGGCGAATGCTACATCCTGGTACGCTTCCACCCAATATTACAGCAACAATAGCACTCCAGCCTTGACTGACAGCCATGGGGAGTATGTGTGTGTGTGTGTGTGTGTGTGTGTGTGTGTGTGTGTATGTGTGTGTTTGTATGTGTGTGTGTGGGGGGGGGGAGGGAAGGGAGTGCTTCGTTTCACCGCATAGGTGATGACAGTGAGAGGAAAGGATGCAGACGGATGGATAGGAAACGGGCACTTAGCCGCTGGTTCTGAAGCTGTTAAAAGGGGCGTATACATTGTTTCCAGTGGAAGTGGAAAAATGGGGGTTTGCACTGTACGGACGTGACAGTGGATGGTGGGAGGCCGCTGTTGGAGGGTGGGGGGGGGTGTTGAGAGATGGACAGTGGGTGGGAAAGGGAAGGGGAGGGCGGTTGAGATTATCTAGATGAGTGATGGGATTGGAGAAGGGTATGTTGATCATGGTTTGACATGGTTTGGGTGTGGAGATGCTGTGGAGGGTGCGATTGAGTATGTGAAAATGCGCGGCGCGGCCGCAGTCTCGTTGATGGGAACATGTTGAGATGTGGTTATGGAAAGTAAATGGATTAATTGGGTTCACGTGTTTTTATATATAATTTATTTCCAGGGGGGGGGAAGGTGGAGATATAAAGTGTTTTTGGAGCAGCAGGTGGAGATATTGGGTGTGTTTTGGGAGCGGTGGGTATGGGGCGGGCGATGTAGGTGTTAGGGAGCAGCGGTGATGATAGTTTGCGTTTAAATGGGGGATGGGGAGAAGGATTGCGGGAATGCTGGACATAAAGTAGGCAACTAGTGGGAGATGCAGAGAAGCAAGCATGCGCGCTGCTGGGTGGATTTGTTTTAAGCGGGAGAGAGGGCGAAGCGATGCGGAGGAGTTTTGAGAGAAAAAGGGTGGAGTGGATGAGAAGATGGGCTGGAACGTGTGCCATCTATTGGGTACATTTATGAATCCAACAAGGGAGCTAGTGGGAACGCGGTCTTGGGTGGGTGGGATGAGATGAGAAGAGATGTTTTGGAGGTAGGGCTGAAGTGTCGTGCAGGAGGGCGGTGATATGGAGAAGCAATTGGTCGCTTGAGGTGGCAAGGGTGCTTGGAAGGTGTCATTGAATATCAGAGAGGCATTGGGATGCAGCAGAGAGTGTGGATGAAGGTGTATTGGATCGCCAGGGGTAGCGATTGATATTTTAAGGGGTATAAGTGGATGATATTAACGAGTGTCGCTGGACGCTGGCGTGTGTCGGACAGGTGCTGAGTGGGCGGCTGTGGCTGGAGACGACCGACCCCAAGCCCTTCGACGGTGCCAAGAAGGATAAGAGTGTGAAGGAGGGGGGTAAGGGGCCCAAGCAGGTGACGGAGCAGGAGATGCTGGACTTGTTTCGTAGTATTGACCTCGACGACGGGGGCACCATTGATGTGGAAGAGCTGGGGTACGCGCTGGAGATGATGGGGATGCACATGAGCCAGGAGAAGGTGGAGGAGCTGATGGAAGGGGTGGACGAGGATGGGAGCGGGGAGCTCGATTTTGATGAGTTTAAGATGATTCTGCGCGAGAAGTTGGGCATCGGGAAGGTGATCACGTCGGACTGGGAGCTCAAGGGCGACAAGTGGAGCCGCTACTGCGGCGAGGGCGCCACGTTTGGGGAGAACAGTGTGACCAGCGACTTTGGGGGCATGCGCGGAAAGGTGCCCTCTCCACTCGCTGTGAACCCAAATAAAACAAGTATTAAGAACATACCTATAGAACTGTGCTGACTGTCCTTTTCTCCGCAATGCTTATTCAATTTGTTGTGAATGTTTATCGGGAGTTGTAGAGACAGCTAGAGATTAAGCTAATAAGACAGCGCTACTGATGTGGTAAGTTTGCTACAATTACTTAAGGATTAAAAATTATTGTCACTCGCGTTAATTTTGAATAGTGTTTTGAAGAACTGGCGAGTGCCGTCGGCTGTGAGGTTGTTGAAATCGTGGACTCGACTGTCGCATGAAGTGTTGCTGTCTCCTCCGCTGTTGTACGGGTCATTCACTTCGCGGTCCGTATTGTTTACATACGATTGAGAGATCGAGATTGAGAGAGAGAGAGAGTGTGGGTGTGTGTGAGCGCGCGCTTGCGTGCGATGGCGTCATTTGCTTTTAGCGATTTGTTTATAATGCGCAATTACTTGTAAAGCTTAACTGATAGCTGTGTTGCCGTTTATTTTGTGAATTTTGCATGTTGAAAAAATCCACTTAATGTAGTGTATCTTTGCGGGCGTTAGCTTTTCAGCGTTGAAATGGGGGGCCAATTGTCGTCGGCTGCAGGTGATGGCAACGGAGGACACGGATCTGGTGTTCATCACCAAAGCCAGGTACCAAGACATTCTGGAGAATGGCTTTGGGGGCGACCTCGCTAAGAAAATGGAGCTGCTGAAGGCGCACAGCGTGGCCAAGCGGTGCATTGTCAAGTCTGACTACAAACGCCTCGCGCACGCTTGCACGATGGAGGTCATCACCACCCAGACGGTGCTCATCAAGCAGGTGAGCTCGCACTCAGGGGTGACACTTTTATTGTGACTTGCGTGTTTTCTGTTACGCATTGGAACTATTTTCGTCTACATAGTGAGTAACCTCGAGGTACAGCGATAAATGCGTATGCTTTCTTGCTGGCAATTGAAAAAAAGAAGTTGGTGTCAGCAGAGCGCTGCTATTGGCTTGTGTGCGCTGAGCAAGATCGGATCATATCTGTTTTCTGTTTATGCAAGTAATTTTCAAATGTTGCCCGATGGCTTTGATTTGTGGTAATTTGGTTTTGATGTTTACAATGTGCCTCCCATCATATTATGAATTGCCGTATTTTTCTTCATTGCTCGCTCGCTGGAGATTCCCAGTCGTCGTGATTGTGCCCGCGTGTTATGTCGTGTCGGCATTGTCTCTTGAATGCTTCGTGAGTTGTGAATTCTTAACCGAATGAACAGAGAATGAGCACCAAAGCAGGGCCAGTGTGAAATGACTATTTTAGTGAAGGCTTTTGGGGCCGTGGCCGGCCGATTCTCGGGTTAACGCTTTGCTTGATGCGGTGGTGTAATGCGGCGCAGGGGTCGGTGGGGGAGGACGTCATTTTCCTGTGCGCGGGGACATGTAAAGTGCAGGAGCGGCGGGAGCTGGCGCCGGCTGCGGCCATGGGCAAGATGCAGAGCGAGACGGGGGTGCTCAACCTGCGCAAGATGGGTACGAGTGTGCACCGGACGGGGAACAAACGCTTCGAGACGGTGGACCTCGCGTACCTGTCGGCCGGCGACATGGTGGGTGGGGCGGCGCTGTTTCAGGAGGAGCACAAGTACGGCGTTGTGGCGGTGCCCACCACCACCGTCCTGCGAATCAAGCAGAAGGACATCCACACCTTGCTTCACCTCGCCGACGTGGAGGCTCTCAAGTAAGAACGCAGCCATGTGAACGTGCAAAGCCGCCACCTTTCTATTGACACCGCACTCTGCGTATTATTTAGCGTCCTGGCCAATTGGTATGCGTTGCATGTGTTGATGTCACTCCGGTCCAAAGTTTCATTGTGTATTTTTTTATATGTTGCCGACGGGACAACGGCACTGACGGCTGTTGCGTCGCGCAGGGAGAGCACCAAAGAGAGCGAGCAATGGCGCGAGGACCACAGCAAGGCGTCGCAGAACGCCGCCAATCGGCAGCTGCAGAGGACGCAGACGCTGAAGCAGGTCGGTGGCAGCGGAGAAAATAATGCAATTTTGATATTAAGTTTTCATTCACATTTTTGTTTTTCATATATTGTTATGTTTTTGCTGTCTACCTGACGCACTTCCATTACCAGACCATGCAAAGGACAATACCGGCCACTTTCAGTATTTTGACTTGGCGTGCGGTTTACTTTGTCCCTTGAATGTTTTGAGAGCTTTCGCCGCTATGCCGTATACCTTAATTGCAGCTCAACCGTGTTCCATTTCTAACCCCCTCATATATTGCTAGTTGACAACTTATTCGTACTATATAATTAGATATAAGTTCCGTTGATCTTGTTAGTCACCTTTAACTTGACGGTGATTAAATGTGTCGGTCATGTCATGTATGGTAGACAGTCATGAAATGTCGTTATATGTCCTCTACGGTTTCTTATCGTCTACATTCAGGCGCATTGTGCCTAATTCCGCGTGCCCATTGGTTCCTGACCAAATGCAATCTCTGTGCGACCTTGCTATTCGGGCGGGCAGTTGGCGCACGCGGTGGAGATGATGGATGGGCCAAAGACGACGAGGAACAGCTCGTTGGGGCCGGGCCGCCCTGAGACCTCGCTCCCGGGGATCGATGAGGTAGAGATGTTGACCAAGATCGTTGACAATGGGCTGGACGTCTCCCCGAGCATGCGCGGATCCAGCTCTACAATGCAAGATAAACTTGCAGCCATCACGTCATCGGAGGCAAACCGGACACAAAGGTATGCTGGCACCGACTGCTGCTGGCCTAGTTAAGAAAATAAATGCGAAAAAGATGTGACTTTGTTTACAGAACGTATATTATGTAGAAAATATTGTCGACAAATGCACACATACGCGCGCGTGCTTATTACTGACTCTGAGCGTGACATTGAAATGGCTGCGGTATCATGAGTCGTTTGGGGAGAAGGGCTTTGGTTTAGGGTTTGCTGTACGTGTTGTGACCGTTTGTGCCGAGCGAGGAGATTAATATACTTACACGGCCTCGCCATGCAGCAGAAAACTCCGACACATACTGCGTGCGATTGCTGCCATAATATGCTTTCGCGGCGTCGTCTGTTTCAGCCGTGTCGTTACAATCCAGCCGTGTCGAGCATATTTCGCTGCTGTGATTATGCACTCGTTGCGCAAGTCGGTTGGGTGTATGAACGTCTGGTGTGTTTGCTTTCGCACGGACTGTTGTTTTTAAACCCCTGCGCGCTTTCTTCGATTGGAACTAGCAACATGAATTGTGTTAATCGCGATGGCTGTTTACCTTCAGCACGATACTATTTAGGCGAGCAACCCATGTAGGGTAATGGATGCCTTGGTGATATATCTGTAGTTGGTGCATTTCACACTGTCAATACTCTTCCACCGACAGTGAGGCGGGCACCTGGCTCGATCGCGACCTGAGCTCTTTATCCAGTAACCCCCGCAAGCTTCGGCAGCAGCTTGGGACCGGTGCCTCTGGCCCAGGCAGCCTTCCCTCAACGAAGAACATGTCCAAGTCGCGGCGCTGGGCGCGAGTACAAAATACGGTGAGTGCGGTCGAGGAGCTCAAGACCCGCGAAGCAATGAACGTGCGCTCCGACGATATGATGTCAATGCTGGGCGGCGTGGCGTCGGGCAAGTTGGGAATAAAGGAGGCAATGAAGGCGATGCGGCGCGGGGGAAACGACGTCAACGCCATCCTCAGCCAGCTAGCCAAGCAGGTCTGTGTCACGACGAAATTCGTGATTCGCATAATATATCAAGTACTCTGCTCAACCTTTTTGTTTTTAGAGGGTTGTTCATGAACGCTGAGTTTCGGCGAGTCGTCGGGGTTTAATAGTAGAACACACGGGTAGTTTGTTGTAGCAGCAACACAGTATCTTGTCTTTTGGAACCGACAAGTACCTCAGTTAGACATCGCGAGTACTCTGACAGTTTACCTTTGAAGTTTGTGTTATGTGTACATGCTATACCTATTGTCAAGGTGTGATAGCTATGGTACTTTCGCATTTAGGTATGTACACGTGCTACCTATAGCTGCCACCCCTTAATCGCGCCGTCTGTGTACTAACATATTTTTGCGCATCCCGGCTGGATCAGGCAACGAAAGAGCTGACGGCGGTTGTGGAAGAGGACGGAGATAATCTTCGCAGACATGTATCGAGCACGGGAATGATGCCCGAGTCTTCTGGTGGGGGGCATTTGTCGGCGATGACTCCCCGGAGCGGTTTGCGCACGGTGCCGACCGCCCCGTCTAGCAGTACTTGGGCAGTGACCTCGCGGCCCAGCATGGACTCGGCGTTGGCGGGGCTGCAGCTACCGCAGCTGATAGGTCGTCGTGAGCGCAACACGGTGGAGATAATACCCACCGTCATCGTAGGGGACGCAGATCACGAGTCCAAGGTAAGCGCAGCGTATTGCTTATATTCCGATGAATACTCTCAATACGATAGATCGAGTGATCGAGTTTATTTTGGAGCTCTAATCCACACAAGCTCTGCAATCGAATAGCTCGTCGCATGACACGCTCGCTGACATGGAGGGGCCAAGTTGCGCGTGCAACACCGAACCCCTTTTTAATAACTCACCCACACAGAAACAGAACGGAACACATTTTGTAAAATACCATCTTATAGAATTCGAGCTGCGTGGTATCACCGAGATCCTTGCAGGTGCTGTTGCTGTCCGACTGAAGTCGACTTGGGCTTTTATATTTACTTGTATGTATTGCCAACTGTAAATGTGGCGATGCCTACATTTCTAAAATGACCCGAATTTGCATTATTGTGTTGGTTAGAATGGATTTTGTGGAGTTTTTGTAGATATCAAATCGTGCCTGATTGCACTTCGACGCCATAGCGCTGAATTCGGCTCAATATGAAGTTCGTCCTCAAAGAACCCGGCTGATGTGTTTTGTGTTGCTCCCAATGTCCGTAATAAGGTCGCCGGCCCCGGTGGCTTTATGGAGTACGTGTTAGGCGCCACCGAGAGCAGCGCCGTGGCCTTCCCCTGGCGAAAGGACGAGCCGAAACGCGCGACGGAAGAGGAGCGGGAAGCAGAGAGGCGGCGGCGGCGGCGGCAAGAGGCAGCGGCTAGCGCCAGTTCCGGAAGCCGCCGAGCTATGACGCGTAGTGACACGTTCAAACAGGTTCGCCGCCGCCTCACCACACTCGGCCGCCTTGCAAATTCTCCATGATCCCCCGTGGTCCTATCGTCGGTCGTTGCGAATCCGTCCGTTTACGCTTGTACATACGTTCCGAATCCTTACTGCACGCGGGTGCTGTGATTTTATTATCTTGTCTTCCCCGCGAGTGATGACCACATACATGGGTTGGTTTTTGGAGTGGGGATGGGCAGAACGACATATTGCTGATTGCTTTTTCTCATCCGCCGAAGTCTCATCGGCGACGTCTTCACTCTAATCGCTGTTCGTAAATCATGTTATGGGATTTGCGAACTATGGTTTACTAACATGGAGGTCTTGAGCACACCCTTTCTTCGGCGCCCTTTCTGCTGCTGTTTATGTATGCTGCTGTTTATGCTGCCTGAACACATATACTTGCTCTCTTTGCCCCTGATGAACGGAACATGCATTGGACATGTCATTTGTCCTACCATACAAGCGCTGCTCGTTTACCTTTGTTGTGCATTTCTACTTCGTGTCTTATTATTAACGACTTGCAACACCAACGTAACCAAGTACCAATCACAATATTTCTTCCACTGCCCACCCACACATGATATTGCCTGGTGCTTTTCAGACTTTCACCTCGGCGCCCTTGTGCTCACTTATTCCCTCGCCCTTTCTACGATCGAAGTAGATACAAAATGCCGCAACGCGGCAACAGGGCATGCAGCAGGGATATTATTGTTAGGCACCGTGCTTTCATATAAGACCGACGATGCGATATATGGCCAGCAGAGACGAGTGATAGTCCGCTATTCTCGTTTCGAAATGTGCATTGAACGGTGTAACCTTTTAAGGACTTCAGTGTTGCGCCTCGATAATCTAGAAAATAACTGACATAATGTGGGAGCAATCTGCCTAGCATTGACACTGAATTATCGGCACCTTATCTCGTGTCTTCATGCGCTGCTGCATCTGTTTCTGTCTCGTCTCCTTTTGTTCACGTTCATTGCACAGTTAATGAGTTATGTTTACCCCCATTAAAATGCCAATGATTGGGTAACTGGGTTACTCCTACATGACCATCAGTACTGTTGCACATCACAATAAGAGTATGGTCGACATCAATCTTATACCAATGAATTATATTACTTGTGATTAACCTTTTGTTTGGATGATGTAATCTCCGTGCATTCCTGCCATTCCCGGGCTATCACTGCTAACTGTGTGCAGTTCGCTGAACGTATATTGTTCTCATTGCCCTCCCTTTGCCCTTCCCCAGTTGGAGAGTGCGCTGGAAGAGACGCTGGTGCGGACCAACAACGGCGCGGATGCGGCGCAGGTAGGCATCAGCAAGGGGCACCTCAACAAGTTGAAGCGCACCATCGGGGTCATCATGTGGCTCAAGTCGCGCGTCGGTAGCAAAAAGGGACAGATGGATGACGACGAGAAGGGCAACGGCGACGGCGACGATAGCAGTGATGAGGAAGAAGCGATCGGGAGTGGGTCGGAGGGCGAGGCGGTAGTGGAGCAGTTCACTCGGCCTCCCGAAATGTTTCCGAGGGCGACGACAGGGTTGGCTGCGGAGGTGCCCAAGCTGAAGCTTGGCGGCCTCGCCCGGTCACAATCCAAAAATCCCCGCGGTGCGCTGAAGTTTTTGGATGCTGTAGCGTACGAGTCGGAGCCGATGGACCAAACCACCAACTGGGACGAAAACAAGGAAACGATGAGGGGACCGGATTCACTAGAGAGGACGGGTGGCAACCTGTTACCGGGACTGGAAGCGGCATCCTTCCACCCACTCCACCCCGCATCCGGCGATGACGGGGCGGTCCACGGCGGGTCGGGGGATCTGGATGGCGGCGGGGCCGTCGGTAGTGCGTTTTTGAACCAGTTTTTCTCGCCTCCGCCGCCGGACACGCTACCCTACGTCCCAGACCATCGCGAGGTTCAGGGTTTCGCGACTCAGCGGGAGCGGCGTCGCCCCGCGGCCCAGCCCCCCGCCACCACCCCGCTCATCATGCCAGCCCCGACTATGGCGACCGAACCCCAACCATCGCAGCATCGGCAGCAGTGGTATGGGATCGCGTACGCGCCGGGTGTAAGGCCTTGGACTCCGCGTGGCGGCGCTTCGCCGCACTCCTCTCTTGGCTTCCACGGTGGTCCGTTGCGAAGGGAGCGGCCGGTGATCGCGCCTCATGGGAGTGGCGGGGTATTCCCACAACGCGGGATGAGCCCGAACCGCGGTTGGCACACTGATCGGGGCGCAGGTGGGTGCCTTCCTCCCGCGTCGGGATGGGCGCTGGAGATGCCGGGCGCGACGATAGACTTGCTGGCCGGGCGACACCCACCGCAACAGCTGCCCAAGTTGTTGCCTAGCGATAGAGTGACGCAAGTGAAGCACGCCAAGCTATGCGTGTCACGAGGGTCAGATGGGAGCGCGGATAGTAGCAGGATGGTGCTGAAGCCGTCATGCTTTAACGCGCGTATAAGGACACCCCGCTGATAAAGCGGCGGCGGCAATCTTGAGTGTCCTCCATCCTTGGTGCTTGCTATTACTGGCGACCCTTCGAATGGCCGCGTGTCGAGCAATAATATGGAATTTAGTGATATGTACTTACGCCTCATTAACATTATTGACGAGACGGTAGCCGTCTTAAGACACGGCGATATTCCCCCAAACATAGTGTCGTTAACTCGTTGATGGTGAAGGGCGACGGGCATCATGGGCACCATGGGCATCGACTGCGAGCGATGTGGAATACAATGTTACCACATAATCCGTTACTATTGACGCGCATATTGTTACCCGTCTTGCCCTCGTGGTTAAAGTCGGCGGTGGAATTCTGAAGTGCGAACAACACGCCGTGGCGAGTGCTCCAATGACTTGGACACGTACATAGCCGCGCCCATGTGATTGTGGGCAGACACGCTGGATCTCGGCCCAATGTGTGGGGACTTAAACTCGTGCACGCGCACGTTATGCACGCCTCTGTGTCGCTCGATACACTTATTGTCATGAGAAGCAAATCCCCACGATCCTCTTGGTTATGACATAGGGTCAATGCCTAGGGCTTGAAGGGTAGCTAATTCCCAAAGAGCTCATCTCTCTCGGGCTGCGAAGGAGGTATTTTTACGGTCGCTGGCCACAAGCTGACGGGTGGCCATAAAGGCATTTTAACAGGTACGGGGGGCAGGCCATCGACAACAACAGAGCCCGTGTTGCCATTTCAACAAGGGCGAATAATTCGTCGAAACAATCACACTCTTCGGCCTAAAGCCTTTACATATGTCTCGGGGGCTCTTGTTAGGGTCTTTGGAGATTGTTGGAACAACCCATCAGGTAGGTTGCTCCATACTCGTTTGTTTGGAGGCGAGCGCAAACAGCTGAACCCGCGCTAGTATACTGGTGTGTGTGTGTGTGTGTGTGTGTGTGTGTGTGTGTGTGTGTGTGTGTGTGTGTGTGTGTGTGTGTGTGTGTGTTTGTGTGTGTGTGTTTGTGTGTGTGTGTGTGTGTGTGTGTGTGTGTGTGTGTGTTTGTGTGTGTGTGTGTGTGTGTGTGTGTGTGTGTGTGTGTGTGTGTGTGTGTGTGTGTGTGTGACGCATTTCGAAGCATGGAAGGCGAGATTGTATGACACATGATGATTGACCGGTCAATACTATCAATGCGAGTATGTGGACGACTGCCGACAAGTGCCATTGTTAAACGTCTATTCACGCTTGGGACTGGGACTCGACTTGTTTAATCACAAGCACTTCCTCGGCAAGTATGACATGTTGTCAAACGATGGTGAATCTTATCGTTCGACTCAAATGAACGCAGCGGATGCGTAAAATACTTATCGAAAGATACTATGAAGCGGCGATGGTCATGTACTTACATTTGCAAATTTAAGGGAAAATAACGAAGACGAAGCAGAAAGAAAGGAGGGAAAGTAGAAAAAAATAGCCGCCACGTAAAGATAACGAGAGACGAAATTGAATGGGCCCAAAGGCTTCTTGTCGGCTGAACTCACGGTCCAGAGGTTGCCACTTGCTTGTAGCCCACAAGTCGTAGCCCACCATTTCTAAAGATGGACATGCCCAAGGAGATTGACGCAAGCTGAGCGCGCTGGCTTCGATGTCTTGGGTTTTTGCCTAGCCAAAGACATTTCGGGAAAACAATATAGCCTCGTTAAAGGATACTTGCAATATGGGATGGCGAGGCCTTCAAAGATTGGACGTCTAAAGCAATCTGAATAAACATCAATGAGTGTGTGGAGGTACAACGCTGCAACTTACGATCATAATGATTATATGACCCATTTGCCAGTCATCGGTGTTTGGCCCCATTCGCTCGGAATGTTGGTATTTCCAGTCCCGGCAACAATTTTTGGGTTGCCTATCAGTTTCCTGATATGTGATGCGACGATTGAGAAGACATCAACAGTCAATCTTGTGAGTGGCGAGTATGAACGTGGCTCAAGCCGTCTGAAGCGGGGGTAGAGAGGAGAAAAGTGGGGATTCTCACAGTTCCTCGTCTCCGAGGTTGCTTCCAAGTGCCGCCCATTGCGCGGGAAGGGGGAGACCCAGATCGTTGTTTTGCAACCACCTGCAAAACATAAAAATAGAAGTGAAAGTGTCGACCCCAGAACATAACAATACTACAAAGGTGTAGGATATGCTTACGAGCGGGTGGGAGCAGCTAAACAAGACGGGAATAGGGGGTAAGGTGTAGAGACCGAGAGGTAGGCTCGGTCGGCATATCAAACACATAAGAGGCGATGAAGGGGTTGAAAAAACATGTTATTAGTAGCGTACGCACTGAGCTAATGAGGCAGATGACATAGAGGCACTCGCATCTCTTCTATCTTGGTCAACGAAGACCACGCCGGAGGGAGGGAACCGGAGATCTTGTTCCCTTGGAGGCGCCTAAACACAACAAGCTCGCTTGTTCAGTCCACTCCGGCGGAAGGGGGGGACCCAAGTTGTTGTTTTGCAGCCATCTATGCAACATAAAGAAAGAGTGGCAGATCCGACCCCGCAAATAAAAATAATATTGCAGACGTGTGCGACCAATATTGCGACGAGGTCCAGGGAGGCAATTGCACGCATGACAGTGATGCACTCACATCTCTTCAACCAAGCTCAGCTCGGACCACTGACGAGGGAGAGTGCCGGTCAAATCGTTCTTGTGGAGGTGTCTAAACCACAAGGTACAGGTAGGCGGCGTTAGTAGGAGCGACAT
This sequence comes from Tetraselmis chui, assembly GCA_026401115.1. Taxonomy (NCBI): domain Eukaryota; kingdom Viridiplantae; phylum Chlorophyta; class Chlorodendrophyceae; order Chlorodendrales; family Chlorodendraceae; genus Tetraselmis; species Tetraselmis chui. The sequence goes on from JAPMLY010000129.1 coordinate 141,369, forward strand.
TGTCCGCATTGGGTTTCAAGGCCATGGTTCGGCTGTCAATGCACTCACATCGACAACAGAGCGCTGAGGCTCGACCATTCTTTGGGAAGGCTGCCAATCAGGCCGTTGTTTTGCAAGTACCTGGCCAATTGTGAAACGTCGTTTTAGTTCATTCAATTTATCAAGTCCATGATAGAAAGCGAATGTAAATCAGTTAATTGAAAATAAACCGAACTCAATTGTGTACGCTTGAATGAAAAGGAGGTAAACTTCTCGGTAGATATGAGCACGCACATAGAGAAAAGGTAGACAATTGGGAAATACGGGAACTTCGCCAATGAGATAGAGGAGGGGAGAAAGTGAAACGCGACTAAACAGGCGCACATCTACAATGCTTCCGCGCAGTTAAGGCCCGAGACTGTTGTAGTGTGCGGTTGACATTCGTCGACGGCGCTCTCGTCGATCCAACATCCCTTACAACTCGGCGACGTGAAAAGCGCAGTTCCGAGGCGTTTTTTTCTAAATATGCACGTATTATAAAAGAAACTCATTAGAGAATGATGAACGCAGCACGTTCACAATGGATTCATGAGACGGCACTTACATTACTTCCATGCTGGTGAGTGCACTCCATTCTGGGGGAAGAGAGCCGGTAAGATCGTTCATGTGGAGGCGTCTACACCACAAGGTACAAGTAGGCGGCGGCGTTAGTAGGAGCGCCTTTTACCGCATTGGGTCTATGATTTCAAGGTAATGGTTCGGGTGTCAATGCACTCACATGTCCAGTATCGCGCTGAGGCTCGAACTGTCTTCGGGGAGGCTGCCTATCAGGCCGTTGTTATGCAAGTAACTGGCCAATTGTGAAACATCGTTTTAGCTAATGTGACAGTATCATTCAATTTAATAAGTCCATGATAGAAAGCGAATGTAAATCAGTTAGTTGAAAATACACGAAACTCAATTGTGTGCGCTTGAATGGAAAAGAGGTCAACTTCTCGCTAGACATAGGTTGACATTGACCGCATTGGGTTTGGAATTCAAAGCAGGGATTCGGCTGTCAATGCACTCACATCTCTTCAACCGAGCTCAGCTCCGACCACTCACGAGGGAGAGAGCCGGTAAGATCGTTCCCGAAGAGGCTTCTACACCACAAGGTACAAGCAGGCGGCGTTAGTAGGAGCGACATTCACCGCATTGGGTTTAGGATTTCAAGGCAGTGATTCGGCTGTCAATGCACTCACATCGACAACTTCTCGGTAAATATGAACACGCACATAGGGAACAGGAAGATAGTTTGGGAAAAACGGAAACTTCGCCAATGAGAGAGAGGACGGGAGAAAGCGAAACGCGACTAAACATGCGCACAGCCACAATGCTTCCGCGCAGGTAAGGCCCGAAAATTTGCAGTGGGCGGTTGGTATTCGTCGAGGTCGCCCGAGAGGTCGACATTCGTCGAAGGAGCTCTCGATGATCAAACATCCCTTACAACTCGGCGACGTGAAAAACGCAGTACCGGAGCGTTTTTATCTAAATATGCCCGTGTTGAAAAAGAAACCCATCGAGAATGATAAAGGGAGCACGTTCACAATGGATTGATGAGACGGCACTTACATTACTTCCATGCTGGTGAGTTCACACCATTCTTGGGGAAGAGAGCCGGTAAGATCGTTCCCGGGGAGGCGTATGCACCACAAGGTACAGGCAGGCGGCGTTAGTAGGAGCGACATTCACCGCATTGGGTTTAGGATTTCAAGGCAGTTGTTCGGCTGTCAATGCACTCACATGTCCTGCAGAGCGCTGAGGCTCGACCATTCTTTGGGGAGGCTGCCAATCAAGTCGTTGCTTTGTATATACCTGGCCAATTGTGAAACATCGTTTTAGCTAATGTGACGGTATCATTAAATTCATGATAGAAAGCGAGTGTACATCAGTTACTTGAAAATAAACGGAACTCAATTGCGTACGCTTGAACGGAAAAGAGGTCAACTTCTCGCTAGACATAGGTTGACATTGACCGCATTGGGTTTGGAATTTGAAAGCAGGGATTCGGCTGTCAATGCACTCACAAGGAGTGGGTTAATGTATGATGTATATATGTATTAGTTACAGATAGTTATTGTAAGCTATTCTAGATATGTGTAGTACATGTCTAGATCGGACAATCCGATACACTATTTGTGTGGATACTGAGCTGTCGCTAGCATGCTACAACTCTCCACTTCCTTTGCCCCGACACCGCGCCTCGGGCTGGGTGTCCTTGTGACTGTCCTTTTGTGTGATTGTGACTGTAGATGAGCGTACGTTAGGTATCTTCCACTATGGCGTGTATGCAATGCTCAATAGGTTATGGGCCACTGCCTCAAGTCACGCACACGCGACCAACAGTGTTCGGCGAGTTGCCATTAGCGGCTCACCCGCAAAAGGCAAGTGTTTCTACCTAAATAGTACTTTACTCATGTAGTCGGCGTTACCGCCAGTATATCCTGCGTGATAAAACCCACCCACACCCAACCCCATTGAGCTGCTCGTGGACGAGTGCCAGCCACCCACACCGGCGCACTCACCGTGTGTGGACATGGTGCATATAGGCACAAGCTAGAGAACGGGGTGGGGGGGGCACTAGTGGGTGAATACGGATATACATGGTGCACGTCAGCTCGTAGATTATTTAGCGCTTTCATAGCGACTCTTAGCTCTCAGCCGCAAGCGAATACCTTCCCATGTCTTGGCCGTGGCCTAGACTTGTGCCCCACATTGGGTGGAGGACACAGAAATGGCGATTTGATATACTCCGGGGCTATAGGCCGAGGGGTCGGTAGGCATCAAGCCGTCTCTCTGCAACCGCTTTTAGGTACAAATCCGGCTAGTGGTTCTTACCGATGGCTGTCGCTACTCACTTGTCGCCATGGCGTCAAAAACTCGCCCTGTCGAATCCCCACCTCCGTTTGACGTTGAGGGACACAACTCTCTGCACAACTCCTTAGCCCCCTCTCCTGATGCGCTCGCGCTCGTGCTTGCGCGGATGGATATCTCGGACGGGGGAGCGCGTGGATCGGGAATGGACCGTTGACGACCTGTGCGAGGGGTTTTTCGCCTGCCTTTCTCCCCCCACTCCGGCACGACCCGAGTCGCATAGGAGCATAGGTCATGTAGGCCCGTCGTGTCGAGCGCCCGCTGATAAACTTGGCTGTTTAGCGCCCTCGGAACGGCTGGAGCATGCTCCGCATTGTGGAGAATAGCGATACATGATTTTTCATACTATCGTACAATTGTTGTTTACTAGCTTGAATTGACGGTATTGTTAATGCCATCGGAGAGGTTGGGATCAATGGTTTCATGGCGTATATCCTACGATCAAAACGGTACTCTAGAAGGCATGATCTCAAGGGGGCCGAAGACAGCAACCGTTGACTTGTTGATTGTTGTAAACAATTTCATTTAATTGCAATCGACGAATCCCAAGCAAAAGCGCATGCCCGCGATATCGTGGCCAAAATCTTGTTAGTATGCCCGCTGTTGTAGTCATACCAGCACGTTCGAGCGACCATTCGTCTAGTGGGCTCATGAATCTTGTACTCGGCGCAGTTAAATGTCAAACGAGCCAATTCTTGCCCATAAACCTCTTTCCATGCATTTGACACTCGTCCTTCCATGTCCGCTGCCTCTCGCATTGGAAATTGCTCTCTAAAAAAAAAGTTCACGAAGTTAACCCACGTGGGGATTATTCGCGATTGACCACCATATAAGTATCACGACTTCGTCGCCCACAAGCTTGTGGAGAGGCAAGTCCGCTACTTAACGAGAGTGAGAAGGGAGGCATTTTCCGGTGTTATATTTTTTTGTGCGGGCTCGTGCCATATTCGGACTCGCTGCATTCCCATTACGCACCGCACGTTGCCGCACGACAGATGCGTTTCCATTCCATTTCCTCAAGCGTCCACATTGGCCGTTCCAATTTAGCCACTCGAATAAAGATGTTGAAATACCGACATGCCCCATGACAGAGAGCTCATGCACATGGCTTCGCCAAGCTCCATCTATACGTATTACAAATTCCCATGACAATGCGTGAGTAGTACCGCGGGCCAAGTCCAATAGCGTTTCATTCCTTTCTTATGTCTCGCGCTAAAAGTCGTTCTTCTCACTTTCAAGCACAATCAACTTGTCGCGCAAAGCGTGCACCATAGACTCGAGGTCATCGTTCTACAATCGCGATCGTTCCGGGCTATCATCGGTGTGGTGCATTTCTTGCCGCTGGTCGGAGCACGTGGAAGCAAGGTTGCCCGTGTTCGAGGCTTCCTCGGCAATTTCTTGTGATGTGCGGCGACGAGTAAGCAGACTCGCGTTAAAGCGACCCTCGCCCTCCGAGCTGTCGCACACCCGTTTACATGGTCGAATAGTGCGAGCCCATGTAGCAATGCGGGTGCATACGAAAAATAGATAAAGGAGATATATCACAAAACAGAGGCGGTGAAAAAATTATAACAGGGTGAGAAGCAAGAGTCGGGGCATCGGACATGTAGCTCCTTCAATGCGTTAATCCCGGCTAGTACTAGTGCTCTTCCGCATCGGAAGCATCAAAACCTCTACCGATGACAACTCCATTTTCCACTTTAATAAGGCTCGAAGACGAGGTAGAGGTAGCGCATCATGCTTCACAAATATATGCCCGCCATGTGCTGAACAACGCTGAAGTGCGACGCGTGTGCTGAATAGTTGCGCGGCTTGTTCAATACTCGATGTATTGCATCCTCCGTCGCCCCCACCAACAAGTGTCGTCCCAGCACGACGGACAAGTTGTCCATAAATACTAAACAACGGATGAACCCTTTAGCCCCGCTTTTTGTTGACACCACTCCAAGTTGCAGACGCACAAGTTGCGTATGTTGTCGGCATGAGCCGCCATGGCGAGCCAATACGACTTGATGAGTGCGAATCGCTTGTGTTGCCACCTCTCGACCCCTTTGTAACTTGAAAAGACCCTAGTTCTTACGGAATGGTGATCGTTGGGCCATCCGCAAAGCAAGCAAAAGACGACGACAACCCGCCAAAAAAACCGTCGACTTGGCGACATTGACTTTAAGCCGAAGTAGCGTTGTTAATATCCCTCCGCAGGGCTGCTAATGGACACATCAGTACGTTGGACTCCGGGGGAGTCTTGGCCCTCCACACATAGGTGGTCGCAGTGTATGCACGATGCGCGGAATTCATATACACAATATGTTCCAATCGGGTACCGACTTTTGGGGCCGTACTTGGATAAGGCGTACAACTCTACCGGGAGGCGTAGGTTCTAACCCCCCTCATGGCATTTCTAACAAGCGTACACACCATGAATCCCACCCCGCGATAAGAAGTATACGAGAATTAGATAATGTTTTCTTCCGTAGACAAGTGATCCCCGTTAGGGAGATAGCTTCGTACCAAAAAATCCAACGCGGCATCCCGACGTACCGAAACATACCGAACATACACCGACGTACCAAACGTACCAAATGTACCGGCAGAAAAAATCGTGCGTTTATTGTCGTATCTTCGTATGTAAGTTTTGCGTCACTTAATATTAACATGTTTTCCATCATTTTCATGAATAAGAAACGTCATGAAAAAAAAAAAAAAATACTTGTTGGCTGTAATATGATAAATTGGCCGTGATTGATACTTCATATTTATGTAGTATGGGCCATATTTCCGATGCAGTTTACTTTATTATACTGAAGTACTTAATTGTATTACTTATGTACCAATAAAAATATACGGAAAATCTTTCTCTTTCGCTCTCTCTCTCTCTCTCTCCCTTCTCTGCACTTCGCCTCCCCCCCTATCTCCCCTCCCCCTTCCCTCCATCCTTCTCTACCCTTCCCTCCCCTCCCCCTCCTCCTCCTCCTCTCTCTCTCTCTCTCTCTCTCTCTCTCTCTCTCTCTCTCTCTCTCTCTCTCTCTCTTTCTCTCTTCCTCTCTCTCCCCCCCTCCCCCCCGGCCCTCAGACCGCTTTCTTTCCATATCTCTCCCTCCATCTCTTTTTGTCTCCCTTCCTCTCCCCCACCCCTTGTCATCACTCCCATTCCCTCTTCTCCCCCTCGTTTATCTTTCTCTCCCCTTCTCTCCACTATTCCATCCCCCTCTGCTTGTCTTCTTCTCTACCCCGTTAGGC
>JAPMLY010000129.1:155000-202500 GCA_026401115.1 Tetraselmis chui
ACGATGCTGTAATGACGCAGAAGGGGAGAGCCCTTCGACTCCCGTGCTCGCGCCGTGCCATAGATTCGATACGATGAGGTCCATCGTGGGCAAAAGAGGTGCACCCGCATAATCAGAAAAAAGGTGGAACAGCGCGGGCTGTGATCAGTGCGCTGACCGTCCTCCCCTCCAGCGAGGATTACTTAACGACAAAGGCTGAATTATGGATCGACATCCTGTGAGCTGACGTGTTCCTTCAGAGCCACATGTCTTTCTATGTCTCTTCAAAGTTTCGGCTGCGTTGCTGTTTACTTAGCTTATGTCCTCAGACGTATAGGCATTGCGTTTTGTTCTGTGAGTGTGAATGAATGCAAAGATTATTGGTTCATATTTAATAGTCGAACTTGTTGCGTCTTCGTTTATCTTTACTTCATCAATACTCACGATTGTGGAAGTGTCTGCTCGCATTGAATTTTGCAAACGCACTTCTCTTATCTAAGTTTTTGTTGATATAGGAGCACCAGTGCAGAGTCAACGGAAAGCGGCATTGTCTGTTTCTGGTCACGTGGCCGCTGGCGGTGTGCCTCATTGGGGGGCTGTTTGGTTGGTGCCGCAGGGATCCCTGTCCCACTGCTCCGCCCTGCGCGATGCGATGCGGGGCGCGGTGGACGCCGACCTGCTCATCCTGCTGCGGGAGCTGACGCGCTGCATCAGGCGAGGTCCGTGCCTCGGATCGCATGCAGCATCATCACGCCCGAGTACCACCGCCGCGAGGGGCTCTGGTTTCCACGTCCCGGTGTTTTGGCTTGCACATATCCGATTGAATTGGCGAGAGGTGTTTAAAGCGGTTCAGGGTTCATTTGTTTTGAAGGTGTATTTTCTCGTCCCCCGTCATGTTCCTTTTTCACGATGACACCCGCGTTTCCCAAGAAAATGCCATAGTTGAAACTGTGTGAAGAGAGTGGAATAAACAAATGGAAACACATGCGTTTGTGAGTGATTGAGTGCGTAATGATGGATAGATCAGTTGGTCGAGTGAATGAGCGGAATGAGTTGTAGATGATAGGCAAAAAGGAAGTCGTGTTCATGAACTTTAGAGTGGAGGCATGGGGGGTGTGCGGCCGGCTTGCTGAAACAATGGACGGGTGAACCGATTAGAGGTGATTGGGTAGGGAAATAAGAGTGGCGAGTGGGTGGAAACAAAGGGGGGTGGATGAAGATGTTGGAAAATATGTTGTTGTTTTGATGAATAAAATGGCAAGTGGACTGTTTGGCATGTGCATAGATGATCGAGCACATGACTGTAAAACGCGATGGATCGCAGGTGGGGAGCTTGCCAATGATGCGTCAGAGTTTCTGACGATGGTGCGGCAGGAGCGCGAGGCGAACCGCGAGGCGCTGGATAAGGTCATAAAGTCCACCGCGCAGTACGCATTTCAGAAGAACTTGTCCGACGTCAAAGAGGTAACCCCTCCTTCCCCCTCCTCCTTGCGCGCTATTTCCGAGCATGCTGGCCACTATGATGGCAGCTGTGGTGGGTTTGTGGGTACGTTTGATGCGCCACTTTGCCTCACGGCAGGGAAGCTTGCAAATGGGGCGACTGTGCGTGTCGGTCAAGCGCGGCAGGCAGGGCGAGCTACCAAACAGCGGCGTCACGCTCGCTACCTCCAACACCGGCGCTACACTTTATGTCGAGCCCTCAGGTAGGTGACCGGCGCGCCGTGCCTGCGTGGCGCCCCACTGTATTGGGGCTAAAATTAGCCTTTTTCCCTGTTCTACGCCAATCTCAACTCTATGTTTCCCATACAAGTAAAACTGTGCTTGCCGATGCTTCTCGCCGGCTAAACCGCAGCCACATTTTGTCTGAATTTCAATTGCCTCCGTTGATAGCATATTCACCTGAGCAGAAATAAGACTTTCCCGGCAACAACACGTATGATTTATGCCCTTGATTCACGATTAAGTGAAGTGCACCTATTTCCTGATCGATACCCAAGTGTCTAGATACACCCTTTAGTGTGAACTGATTGTGCAGCCTGTTTTCCATCCCTCTGTCTGCAAAGGCAAAACACGCGTCAGTGACCAACCCGTGTCTCTTGTGCTTTCTCGATCGATCAAAGAATGAGTAAAAGGCTTCGATTTCAACTATTCATTCGACTCGGTAGTCCACCCTTTCATAGTACCCCGTTCATGTACACTTGAGCCTGTGATTGATTTGCGTTTGTGTACCGCCCCTGAATGAATGCTCCAGATGCAATTCCATTGAACAATGAGGAGATGAAGCTCGCCGCGACGGAACGGTGAGAATGCGACGATTTCATTTTTCAAACCATTACGCGATAATGTTGCGGATGATATAATGACTGCGTTGCCAACAATAGCTATGGGCCGCATTCGCTCTGGTGCTGACTGGCCAAAAGCTGATGCGTTGTTTTGTACCACGGCGGCGCAGGGAGGAGGAGCAGGTGATCATGGTGGCTCTCTCTCGCGCCATCCACAACTGCGCGCCCAGCCTGCTCGACCTGCTCGACCGCGTCGTCGTCCTGGACCTCGCTTGCGCGCGGGCCAAGCATGCGACGTGGCTTGGTGCTGTGAAGCCAGTGCTACAGCGAAAAGCCGATGCGCAGGGGCAACCTCATCAGGTGAGCTCCATCACCCCCATTTGCGGCTACTTTCCCTGTCCGTTCTCGAATAGTACTCTTTCATCATTTGCAATTATTACGTGTTCGGGCTTGCGGCGTAGTCATCACGCACGAGCGTGTGCCCGTGCTCGTCGAGCGTTGCGGTAAGTCTTCGGAAAGTGACGTGGTTTAATGGTGGGGGTGATAGTAGATCGAGCTGCGCGGTCTGCGGCATCCCTTGCTGTTGGAGTCGTCGTTGGCGGAGCTGCCACAGCCACCGCTGATCGGCGATGCGGTGGCGGCCTTCAACAGCCGTTTCCTCGGTCGCTCCGACTCCGCTCCGACGCCGCTCAATGCGATGGAGCCCGCACAGAAGGCTGCGCGCACACTGAAGCCACCGCCACAGGTTCGCTTTCAAACAATGAGCCCCGCCCGTCCGTTATGCAAGCAACTGCGTAACTCGTACTGGATCTGCGCTGCAGTTAAGCACGCGGCCGTAAATATAACATAGGCTGTGTTGTGCTTTGTCGCTTAATATCGACGATGCTCGCGTGAATCAGGCCATCGACATGCGCATATCGTCGCAGCTGTCTGTTGTGGCGGTCACGGGGCCCAACACGGGCGGGAAGACCGCGTCGCTGAAGAGCCTCGGCCTCGCGTGCGTCATGGCGAAAGCGGGCATGTACCTACCGTTATTATCGGATGAGGGGACGAGTCGCGATGGCGATGATTCGGCTGCCAGTAGGCCGCCGATTATCACGTGGTTCGACCAAGTGCTGGCGGACCTGGGCGACGGGCAGAGCCTCCAGCAGAGCCTCTCCACCTTCAGTGGCCACATAAGGTAGAGAAGCACATCAATTTTCTTTGCTCGACCACATAGTACTACCTCGACTGCCACATAATTATTATTCTTCTTTGGATATACTTCGATTGACTGTTGCGAAACATCCCCTGACGCGATCCTACAATCCGTGCCTCATCTTTCTCTGTAACTTGGGCGGGCAGTGCCGATGATGACAGACGCCAGGTGCATGTCGCAGTGCTCCCATTGACTTCTCGACCAGTTTGGTATCTCCTGTATATTTTTAATAGCGCGAGCTTAGAAACTGGGGTGCTTATAAATGTGAACGAAATTGACGACACAATGCTCACTTTCTCGGCGCGTCTTCCGTTTTCTCGATCGCGCGTTTCCATCTTTTGAATTTCCCGACAGTGCCGAAGATTTCTCTGACTGCGCTGTGCCACGAGTCAGGCGGGTGCAGCGCGCTTTGGAGGCGGCCACGCCGCAGTCGCTAGTTTTATTGGACGAGCTGGGATCAGGGACTGACCCCGCCGAGGGCGCGTCACTCGCGTGCGTGCTCCTCGAGGTGCGGCCGCCTACCTTCCCACTCGTCTGCAGGCCTATGATAAAACAAGATGACCATATCTTCTTTGCGATCCTGAATGCTGTCCTTTACTTGTCTGCGTCGAGTGTATGTGTCGATTAGGAATGATTCGCTTCTTGTATGTTTGGTATTTGAAGGAGCTTGCCGAGCGCGCGGCGCTGACATACGTGACCAGTCACTTTTACGAGATAAAGGAGCTGGCGTCTGAGCGTTACAACTTCATCAACGCAGCGGTGGAGTTCGACCTTGAGACGCTGACGCCGACGTACAGGCTGCTGTGGGGGGAGGTCGGGGCGTCGAATGCGCTCAACGTCGCGTCCCGTCTGGGCTTCGACTCGGCGGTGGTGGCCAACGCGCGAGGAGTGCTGGAGGAGCTCGGCCTTGGTGGTCACGGCGGCCAGGAGCGGTCCGCGGAGCTGGCAAAGTCGCTGCAGGAGCAGCTGGACGAAGCGAGCAAAGAGGTATGTCTATGGCGATTAACCGTTTAACGGACGCCAGTCTCCTTCGCGTGTTTGTTTTGTCGGGATGACGAGAGGCTATATAACAAGGTTTAGGAACCATCGTTCTCTCCGCCTTCCGACATGGAAGTGTCGAAGTTTTCTTGTAGTGTCATTATGCTTGGCATTGTAAACTCAATAACTCGTTTACGACTTGCAGGCGAGTGTAGCTCGGAGGCGGCGCCAGGAAGTCGAGGCAAAAGCGGCAGAATTGGAGGATAAAATGAAGGTGATATACTGCTGCCGCGGACAGCACAGTCCTGCCTTCGCCCTCTGCCATTTTGTGACTGGCCTGTTGGGGTCGAACTGTGCCCACACCGCCTTCTCCTCCGTCTTTACCTACGGTCAGGGTTGTCAGGCCTCGAAGCTCAGCGACTAATGTCTCATTCTAGACATATTACCTGATGTATTATCTGCACATCGTTCTTTCTCAGGCACTGCGTGCACGCGCCGCTGCGGGGAAGAAAAAGTCCGACGGCTTTGCGACGCACATGCGGAAACTGGCGGCCGAGACAGACGACCTCGTGGAGCGGCACCGGAGGGGCGACCTCAGCAAGCAGGACGCGCTGTCAAGGGTAGCCGACATCCAGGTCAGCACACTCTCCTCCGACATGGTGACGTATGCAAGGGGCACACCGCCGTATTAGGTATTTGATTTTATGAAGACCGTATACCGTGTCTTTCGTTGCGATGGTGTTGTCATTGTCCCACGTGGAGTGATGTGGACGGAGGAAATGAGGCATGCACGGGGTGGTGGTGGTGGTGGTGGTGTAGGCGATGGTGCCGGATACAGCTGGTGTTACGGGGGTGCTGATGGGACTCCGGTCGCTTGCGGTTGGCGGTGATGATGAAGACGACGACTGGGAGGGGGTTTTGACGGACGAGGCGGCTGCAGAAGTGGCCCGCGATGAGGATTGGCTACCGACGGCAGGTGATCAACATATCTGTCGGACAGCTGATAAAGATAAATCACATCCGCTGCGGTCCTATTGCCCGCCATTTCACGAGCAACTCCCAAACACTCGTAAACACACACATGCACAATCACACACATACACACACACACACACTCTCACACACATAAAAACACACACACACACACACTCACACACCGTTTTGGACCTCATGAAGAATGCGACTGATTTATATAGGCGAGCGGGTTGTTGTGCACAAGATGGGTGGTTCAGAGGGGGTCGTCGTAAACGCAGCGAAGCGCAAGGGTGGGTCCGTCACAGTCAAGGTGCGCGCTATGTTAGATATTTCCACGTGCAGTCGCCCCTTCCGATGAAATATGGGTGCGTCACTCAACATTATAGCGGGTAATGATTCCCCCACCCCCCTCCCACCCCCCCGCGCGCGCTCCTTAGGTCGGTGGCCTGACGGTCAAGATGAAGGTGATCGATGTGTCACCCATCAGCAAGTCGAGGCTGAAGAGGCTTCAGTCGGTGAGCTCTAGCTGCTCTTAAGACGAGAGTGATTGGCATTACTCAACTTCCTCAGTCGTCCTTATTCATAGCTTCTCGGTCGAACACCGAATCAGCTGCACTGATCTACCCCCCCCCCCCCCCCCCCCCCCAACACACACACACACACACACACACACACACACATTTACCGTTGTTGTCAGGCTTCTGCCGCACAGGCGAGGCAAGCAACCAGTGATCGTGTTAAGCGCGCTGCGGCTCGGACCGCTGATTCCGAAAGAGAAGAGGGGGCATTGGTTTTTCAGACCAGCCAGAACACGATCGATGTCCGTGGACAGGTGCGACTTTCCTTACCATTGCCGTCCAGGCTTCGTCCCCGGCAGGCTTGCGTCAATGCCTTGTAATAATAGTATTCATTACCGTCTTTACATGTGAGTAGGGGGGGCGGAAGGGGGAGGGGGGTTCTATGTTAAAGCGTGCGCGCGCGCGTGTGTGTGTTTGTGAGTGGGTGAGAGGGAGGGGGGGTGGGGGGGGGGGGGGGTAGGGAGGAGCGATCATCTGAGACTCTGTGCGTCTGTATGGTACTGTGATTGTGGGTATGTGTGAGTTTATGTGCTGAAAGAGGGGTCTGTTCCTATTCGTCAGTTGTGTATATTCATCAATAGTCCCTCTGTCTTTGTGTGTCTAAGTGCGTCGCTGCATTGCGTGGGCGAGATAGCAGCTGTGTAATGCGAATGAGTATGTATTGGATTTTGCGTGTGCGTGTGTGTATGTAGCTCTTCATCATCGCCTGGTTGCATTTCTTTCTGAAAGAAGCATATGTGTTTGTGAATGTATGGATGGCTTTGTCGTTTACTAATTGTGTATGCGTGCTTGTGTGTGCATCAGCCTGCCGACATGGCTGTCTCTGATGTGGCAGACAAGTTAGGCAACCTTGGGTAAGTCGAACCTCACACTTGACCCACTCAACACGTCTGCCCTCGATGGCCCCTTTTGTCCTCCATGGATGGCATGCAAGGTAGGGTTTAGCAGGAGCCGGCGTCATAATGTTGTTGTGTTGTATCGCAGGCCGCATCGCGCGCTGTTTGTCGTCCATGGCGTTGGCACGGGGGTCGTCAGGAAGGCGGTGCTCGACCGCTTCACCAAACACCCGAGGGTAGGTAGTACTCCTCGCCCTTCCCTTGTCTTCCTTTCACTCCCAATGTCATATGACATCAGGTGGTCAGTTGTTGACAATATTGCCGACTCACATGAGTTACAATGCCAGTTTCTGAAGGCTCTGGCAGGTATCTGTAGTGTGTATGTTGGTGAGTGAGGCAGCGAAGGAGGTAGATAGGACATGGTCGAGTGGATGAATGTTTAAGTGTGTACTGTGGAGATCGAGCCGCAGTGAGTGGAGAAAGCTTGCGTGAGCTATCGAGTCAAGTAGTGAGTGGAAGATTGAATTTATGCGTGATTGGATGAGCACGTGCGAGAGTGAGTGGGGTGGGAGTGATTGAGTGAATAAGAAAGAGCGGATGAGGGCGTGGTTGAGTTAGCGGAGTGCGTGCATGACTCGTGATTGAATGTGACAATGAGTGGTGGTGAAGGGGGTTTATTCGCGAGTGGGTCGTCGATTTAAGCGTGGGTGGGTTGGCGAGTGAGTGAGTATAGAGTAAGAGGTGGTATTCATGTTTGCCCATGTGCCACGTCTGCTGAACTGACGCTCCTCCAATGATGTGCGCAGGTGGAGCGAATCGAGGCAGAGGAGGGAAGCATGGGCGGCTGCTCCATCTTGTACATCAAGTAACCCTCTGCTCCTAGCTCTCTCTCCTCTCTCGCCCTCCATCCGCAGCCACACGCAACCACTTCGAAGAGGCCGTTTCCCTGATTCCGACTTGTAATCAGCAATTTCTAACGAAGTGCAAACACATCCATAGCGCAAGCAATCAGCGCGACGCAGAGAAACTTAGAGTTCCAGCTTCGGGTTTAGTTCCAGCTCAGGTTAATTTCCTGCTGGGAGCGCTGCGACGATTGACCGGCGCTTTGACCTTCGCCGAGTTAAATTTATATGAACGAGCAGTGACCAACGACAATCCGCAACAGAGAAGTTATTGGGGTCGAAGAAATCGTGGAGTTCGGAATTTCTGAGAGAGTACGTTACAACCAAGTCGAGACACAGGAACATCACTCCATATCCTGCACCCATCGCACGCGGTTCTTAAACTCGGCGTCCTCCATCAGCTCGTTGTCGATACTGTACGCGTTGCTCAGACACCGCAGGGCGTTTTCCTTGTCCTTCAGCTCCTCGTACGCGTAGGCGGCCAGCAGCTGCGGCGGGTACCATTCCGGCCGCGCCTCGCACGCCGCCTCCGCGTCAGCTGCCGCTTCCGTGAACTCGCCCAGCTTCAGGTGTGCGCTGGCCCGCATCGCCAGCGCCGCTCCCGTCACGTCCAGCGCAAGGGCTTCCGAATACGCCGAAACAGCACCCTCGAAGTCCGACTTGTCCGCCAGCGCGTCCCCGCGCTGCTTCAGCTGGTACGCCTCCACCGCCTGAATCAAAAAAGAACGATGAGCGAAACACGAGCGGTCCGTCAGAGCGCTCTCTTTTCCGTAATCTATCAACGGCTAATTGTGATAGATTCAGTTCAATTAGAAAGAAACCCGTGGAGATCGCCATCAAGAAATAAAGGGATAAAGCGAACGAGGCTAAGCCCGCGGAGCAGGCAGGACCATGTGTAAGAACCACCCTACCCTCGTGCAAGACATCGCCAAGACAGGAGCCCAGGGTGCCATGAAGGACCACAGAAAGGCGCAGCATGAATCACCGACGCAGGTCTCAAAGAAATCGGCGGAAGGGATTCGTTTCTTTTTAGCTGTAGAGTTATCATTAAAACATCCATCAATACAAACTGACAAGACATATTTTCAATATGCGCTTAAATAATTCATTTTTTTTCAAGACATCAGAGTCGAAAGTACCAAAGTATTAAAACTAACGCTTAATCGTGTATTTAGGTCATCATCGAATTATAACATGATGTGTTTTAACCCCCCCCCCCAAAACACACACACACACACACACACACACACATACACAAACGCTTTTTAGCCGCCCATTATTTAGAAAGTGGATGGCTTCATTTGTACTACAAGGTACTGCCAACAAGCCCTGGTGAGGAGGGGGTCTTAGCCCTAAAATCAAAACCCTAAAATCAACAAACCCGAAATAAGCACCCATAGCGTAGGCCTAGGACGGAAACTGCACAACCAGTTTCTATGTATTTCGGCCATACACGTAAATCCCACCCCCCCCCCCATTGTTCCTCGTCTGGACGTTATTTTCAGCACCTTCTAAATAACATGTCATTGAGGTGTAATCCCCTTCCTGCCGGATCGTACGGGAACTCGCCGTTTGATATATAATAAATCATTGATTTTCATGCGCCGGAATATCGAGGATTTATATTTATATTCAGTGATCGGTCAATTTAGTATTATACAGGCGGTGAAAAATCACCACAACAAATGGCAAAGGAATCGATCTACGACTAGGCGCGTGTGAAAATAAATAATCCTTTTCGATCACATATACAAAAACGGCGGACAATCGTGAAACAAAACAAAGCCACCAAAAAGCTTGCTTGTGCATAATAAAATCAAATGTGGCGTCCGCTTGTTCCTAATAAACGATCCCTCGTTCAAATGACAATTTAGACATCCGCGTGTGACTTTTCCGCCCTCGCGCGGAGCTTTCGCGTGCTCTCCCGCGTTACCTTGAACTGATGAGGGCAATTGCCATTTCTTTGAATTCGTGGCCTTCTTTTCATTCCCCCCCCCCCCTCTTAGGTTTTTCTCTTCTTCCAGCCCGACTGTCTATGGATTCCATATATATATATATAAAGACCATTAATTAACAGCCCATTAATTCGACCAACCTGCGTAGGGTTTGCTCTTGTACTTCTTTCTACCCTATTGTTCTAAATGTCCTGTGTGCTTCTCGCCGCATCTTTTGTAATATTACTTTTGAGAGTTTGCCAAATTTGATTCGTGGAGGAGTTCAAAACTGATTAAAAGAGGAAGTAGTGCAATCCACTATCAGCAAAGACGACTGTTTATTCGCCGTGCTGAGGACTGACGACGACCTGCTGCTCATGGAGTTAACCATATTCACTTTCCCGACAAACACAAACTATTATGAGTCGATCACAGAGACTAAATCATTGACAGCCACATAGCGAGTAAGTCGACGGCTTATTGTCACAGACAGCTCGCCACAGATAGCACCACCGGCATCGAAGAGGTTTCGGCAAAATATGACGACCCTTAGCGATGGTACATGCGGGAGGTAAGTAGGGGTGTACCTTATCGGCGGGCGTGCCGGCGCAGTGCTCCTCCAAGAAGGCAGCTGCCCCCACTGCGCCCGCCACGCCGTTGTACACCAACCCTTCCTCTCCCGGGATGATGAACTCCACGTTAGGCCCCTTCCCGCAGTTGCCGAGACAGCCGCACTCGGCGACGGTCACGTTGGCCTGCGCCATCTCGCGAAGACTACGCAATGTCTCTGCGCTACCCCGCCCCTCAAGGCAGTCCTTGTTGGTGCAAACGTCGATGAACACCCTGTCGTCCCGCCCCACCGACGCCGCAGCGACATAACGGTGACAACGCAGCGAGTGAAACGGGCGCGCGGAACGCGCAGCTGAACCGTAGTGGTGGTTCACCGCCGCTGTCTTTGCCGCAGGTACTATCGACGCCATCTCAGCCGTTTTATTAAACTCAGGTAGGTTGCGCGTTTGACCTGTGGAGAGCTTGACCGCGGTGATTGGAGCCCGTGACCTTGCAAACTGTCCCGAGCTTGCTGCCCGAGGGTGGGAAGTACAGGTAGTGGCGCTAATGATGGCCGGTGACCTGGACACATCGTGGAAGTGGTGGCGGCAGGAGGTCAGGCCACGACCTCGCAGAGCGTCGCCACGTCATCGAAAGCATCTTCAGTTTTGAAAATACCTACCTTTACCCGTACCCGTACGTTCTTCGTCGCCTCGCTGTCATCAGCATTCATATTGGCCGAGTAGGGAATTCTTATAAGAAAAAGAAGCATTTATTATATTCATCATATTTTACGTGCTTTACTTACAGGTTCACTTCGAACTCACATTGTTCGTGTTCATGTTCCACTTTCCCTGTCCGTGCTCATCTGGTTCTTCTTGTAAGTAATCTGTTCATGTTCTTATCGGAGGTGCCCGTGAGACACTAGGTGTGTCGACAGGTGTGAGTGCAGCAAGGACTGTGTGATGGTTACATGAGAAGTAAACAACATCATGACACACCACTGCTCGTACCTTTGTTTATTTGTATTTATCTCGGTCAATTATACGTATTTACTGATAATGTTCACAAACGGGGACGTGCATGTAATGATAATGATGTACTATAATAGCCCCTCTAGATAACTGGCAGCAATGCGAGCAAACTAGTTTCCACTCGTCGCCGCTCCCATGCAACGCTTTAAAATCATCGTGTGCTTCGGCTCCGGCAGCGCCTTCGTATGCCATTTGCCAGCATGTCCGTTGTGCCCACTCACACATGTCAATGTGCTTCTCCTTGTTTAAGTCCATTGGGTTGTTACCGCTCCCTCGTTGTCCTCATAAACACTTGTAGCATCGTGCACCGTTGGTGGACATGCTGCATCGATTGCCGAAAGTTTACCGCGGTTTGCCCCGCACGACTCACAGCGACATACTTTGCCTTTGCGGTGGACAAAGCCACCACCTCTTTCCGTTTGGAAGTCATTATGACCGCTCCTCCATTAGCATGACCACCTCCCTACATTTTGATCGTTTGTTGGTCGTGTTAGCCGCCAAGTCTCAGTCTGAGAACACCTTGATATCGATTGCATTGTCATGTGTCGGGCGGCTATAGGTGATCCCCATGGGTCTCGTCCCATTAAGGTAGCGTAACAGACGCTTGAGTTGCTTCCTGTGCAACTGCGTGGGAGCAGTATGTCGCATGTTGATGACGTTGATCGCAAACGCAATGTAAGGTATGGTACACATGCATAAGAAGTTCACAAATCCGAGGATAGCACGAAAGGTGTTCCGATGGCGTGAAGGCCACCTTGTCATGGTCAAATGCGACCTCTCCGTCCCGATAGTGTGTAGGTGCCATGGGCACCTTCGAAGGACATTTTCGAAGGTGTGTTGTCTAGCATGCCGTACTTGTGGAGGATCTCTTGGGTGTATTGTTCGTGGGAAAGAATGATGATCCATGCGTCCTTATTTTCGACAATGTCCATCCCGAGGATGAACTCGGCTTCCGCAAAGTCTGTCATGCGGAAATGCTCCCCAACAGCCCGCTTCGCCGACTCGATCAAATTGAGCGAGTCTCAAACGATGAGAATGCCGTCCACATATACTAGCACGATGCAGATGCCATGCACTACGTCGCTCATCGTGTAGAGGCAGGTGTCAAATGTCGTTCGCTTGTGGTTGAGTGAGGAGAGGGTCTAGTGGAAGAGCTTGTACCATTCACGCGATGTTTGTTTCAGCCCATAGATGCTCTTGAGCAGGCGCATGACCCGAGGTGTTCCATCCTCTGCCCCTCAGGGTTGGCGCATATAAATCTTCTCTTGGAGGTATGCGTTAAGAAACGCGGTTGCAATGTTCGCCGAGTGCATGTGCATGTTCCGCTTTGGCAGCGATGGCTATGACCGTACGTAGGGTGCTGAGCTTGACGATTGGCGAGAACGTCTCCGAGTAGTCGACTCTCGCTCGTTGACTGAAGCCTTGAGCAACCATTCGTGCCTTGAAGCGGTCGACTGAGCCATCCGGTTTTGCATTGACCTTGAAGACCCACTTCTTGCCTATGGCGTTCCGTCCAAGTGGCAGATTCTCCATGCGGAAGTACCCTTGTTGTGGAGAGATGCAAGCACATAGCGAATTGCCGTACGCCATTATGCAGCGTACTTGCTACTCAAGGCGTGCTTGACGTCGATTGGCACGGGAATGTGCGCCGCCAGAGGGTACGTCGCAGGTTCCTCACTTGGTGCAGGTTGCCACTTTGTGCCTTCTCATTGTGCCTTCGTGCAAGGTGGTCGCGGAGTTTTATTCTGCGTGAGCACTCGGGCTGTCGTGTTGATACGTTGGACATACGTAGCCGCAACGAAGCATGAAGAAGCTCCACGTTCGACCTGGTCAGTGGCAAGACCGTTGTTAACGTCCAGAGGACGTGGCTTCTAAGTTGGTCGGGACTACAAATTGCGTGGTGTCAGCACACGAGAGATTGGCATTGGTGCCCCCCCTTAGGCTCGAGACCACCGGGTGGAGAGACTTGTGAAGTGCCAAGAGCGACGGGCGTGGCCGGCGGTGAATGAGCGGGTTGAGATTCAACGAAAGCGACATGGATGGTTCGAATGAGTTTCCCGGTAGCGAGGTTGATAAGCCAATAGCCCAGGCCATCATCGCAATACCCGATGAAAATGCAGCGGAGTGCTTTGGGGGAGAGTTTGTCCATGTAGCGGTCCTTCAAGCGGAGGGAGAAGGTGCAACCGAATACCTTAATGTCAAGTTCCTGACGTTCGTGAGAACGGAAGAAAGGGTGGAAATAACAGCTTTCTTGGATGGGAGTCCAAGTATCCAAATGTAGTTTGAAAAGTGATCAATTACACCAAGTAGGTATATGGCTCTCCACGGCCCGGTCTTCTTGACTAGTCCGAAGATGTCATAGCTAAATGCATGAAAGCAAGCAAAGTTGTGGCCTTAAACATGAGTGCCATGTTGAGCGTTGACGGGGGCATGGTGCAGTTTGGCTAAAATGCACGGTTCACACGACAATAGGGGAACATGACTGTCGTACTTCGCTCCATTGATGTCGGCACTCCGGAGGTCTGAAGTCATGGTGTCTCTCCCAAAGTGACCAAGGCGTTGGTGCCACAAAGTTGTGTCAGTAGACGTGGGGCGAGCACCTTTGTAAGCAAGGAGGGAAGTGAATTCGCCGGGAATGGTTCGGAGATGAGGAAGATCGTTGTACATGACGAGGAGGACATGATCGCCATGAGTACAAAGTCGATGAGGAAGAGGCCTTTGATGACGGAGCGGAGGACATGATCGCCCCAATCAATAGGGAAACCTCGAGCGATGAGCTAGGATGGGGGCGGGAAAGTCCATCGAATGCCGCGGATGAGGGGGCGAAGGTGGTCCCCGGGCATGTAGGAAACGTAAGCCTCACCGGCCAAGGGGGGATCCGTAATCAGCACGTAGACCGTCGGCCATGTTGATGGATGGAGCCCCATCGAGATCGAAGAAAGATCTGAGGGCTGATTGTGCACATGCAACGTCCCCATCCGGAAGGTGCACATTGGAATGTGACACGGAGGGTTGTCTAGAAGGGGTATTACGGGGCGTAGTGCCACGCCCCCCACGTGTCCAGTGACCACCCGACCACGAGGACCGCGACCACGACCGCGGAGAGCAAAATGACTTGGAGCGCACTATTGTTGCCGGTACTGCTCTTGTGGGTATAATTGGTGCGGGAACTGTTGGTGTTGGTATCGCTGATGTCGGTACTATTGTTGCGGGGTGGTAGGGCGAGCAGAGGGCAGTCACGATGCCAATGAAGTATGTCGGCCATGGGTAGGTCATCTTCGGTGTAGTGGCGGCAGGGTGGTGGGGTGCGTCTGCGTTGTGAGGTGTCTGCATGCACGTGCGGCTAAGGCTTCCTCTACGGCGGCTTCAACATTATTCGAGTTGAAAGCATGGGGATCGTGCATACCATGATGACGGCCGAGAGGGTGGTGTCAAGGGAAGGACGTGAGCGACAAATGCTGAGTAAGCATGATAGATAGTTGAGTAGAGGGTATGGAGGGAGCCGCTTGGCCGGGATAGATGATCGGGCATCCATAGCAGTTATAATGCCGGCTCGTGCTCTTGATAACTTGTTTAAGTTATATTGTGTAGCAGATACCGTATTTTTTTCACTAACCATAAACGCATCTTCATTAATGTCTTGGTAGTTGTTCAACATACGTTGTAAACATGTGTATATACTCACGGTTTCGCCTTGAGCGTCCAAAAGTTTTGCAAGGAACCCAATTATTCTACCAACACCACGCCGGTCGAAATGCTCAATGAGTGTGCTCCAAACATCCGAGTCTGGTGACACTCGAGACGAGAATGAAGGGCCGCGCTGAACGTTTATAATGACTATCGCAGCGGTAGTGTGTTTCATCACGACGCAAAGGTACCCGAACAGTTTTTGAAAGGTTATGTATGCTGTGATTACATGAGCATTTGAAGGCGCTCCTCCTTCTAGCACGTGTGGAAAGACAAAGTTCACGGCGCGCAAGTAGTTCATATATTCCCGTTTGAACTCGGAAAATGTGCTATTTGCTGTGAAGTTCGGTCCATGTGCACGCAGAGATGTGCTAAGCCCGGTGTCGTCGAACTAGCCGCTTCTAGGCTGCTCGTTGTAAAATTATAAGGGTAAGGTTCATAGACATGGGTAGCGGCTCGGTCACCCCGACTAAATGTTCCAACGTCTGGCAGTGGTGGCGGTATTGGCTGCCCGTGGGGCTGCCCGAAGCTCGCGCTAAGTCGCTCAAACTGCCACATTATCAACCCGTGTGTGGTCGCTTGCGACCGTTCTATCATTGTGCCTATTAGCTCGACAATTTCTCAGAGAATACTAACCACGGTATTATCAAGAGTAGTGGGAGCGACATGATCTTTACCGGGAGTGGACCGAGAGGCCTATGTGTGAGTCGCTTTGCCGCTGCTCCGTGTGGTGGGCGCCGGTGGCGGCGGGTGCTTCCGTTCAAATATGCCAAAAACGTCCGGTTCGACTTTTCACACCTTCGTTTTCTCACGCTAATACCGCGTTGGTCGCGTGTATGCAGATTCTTAAGCGGTGTGAGGGCCCATTACCTTTCATCGGAGGTGCCCGTGAGAAACTAGGTGTGTTGACATGTGTGAGTGCAGCATGGACTATGTGATGGATACATGAGAACAATTATATCCTAGCCCATTTCTCTAAGTGATTGCATCTGACATTATTTATTTCCTCTGAATGGTACATGTATCCTAGCGATGTTCAGTGACTCTACTATTGTCATCACCGCAGTACGAATGTATCGCCGTATTTTCCCGGACAATACTAGAGAGTTACTAGCAGTATCTCTTCTAGATAGTTCATTTCGAGATATTTCTTTTCTCGATAGTTCTATGAGCTTGTGCTATAAGGTTACATAAGACGGTATAGATAATCTCAGCTAGTATGTATCGCTAGTAATAGTTTGGTTTAGTTAGCTGACAGCACAAGCTACAACTTCTAAGGCTGTTTCTAGAACACATGAGGCGTGGATATTTAAAGACGGGGACTTATCGGCCATGGGAGAGACCCATACATGTACATACCATAATTACGCCACGCCATAATTACGCCACACCATAATTACTGTAAGAAACCATGTTCCTAAGACAATCTTATCAATTCCCTCTACGTTGTATAATTATATCAAGAGATTAGCTTTTACTATCAGTCTGAGGTTGCCAACCAAGCCTAACCAAAGTAGGGCCTCACACGCGGTTTCGGAGCCCTAAAACAGCTAGACGAGACGAAGATGTCTAACCCAGCAGGTGAGCGACTACAATAAGAAGTCGATGATCGACTAGAGGGGGCACGTTTTGGGCCGACACCACCGACGTCGACAGATGTAGAAGAGAAGCACTACGAGAAAGATCGAGTCCCACGATGGAGCCTATGTCGGTAAACGTCACCGAGATGCTACAACGGTTAAGTAGCCGAGTTGACACTTTTTTTATTTAGGTATCTTTACTACGTAACCACGTCGACAACGGTTTCAGAAACTTTGAAGTACGAGTGAGCAAAAGCCGAGAGACGGAGAATTCATTTCAAGGAGAACAATGGAGATCGGGGAGGACGAGAGATGCCGAACCTAATGCCTAACGACGTCAAGCCAACCAAGATCAAGAGCATCGCTATGACTAATATCGACGAGTTGAGAAACTGGTTTCGACACGCACGAGGGTGTCTACGGTATCACAACGTCAATCCTTAATAACAAAGAGGAGTGTACGGGGTATATGGCTTTTTGGAAGGCCCACTATCGAAGTGGTGGTACTCCCAAGTTGCGCAGACTAGAGATGAAGTCGGTGGAGGATTTTCTGGAGTTTTTGGGATGGAGAGAGCTTTAATTCAACAATTTTGCGGAAGAACACCGGCGGAACAAGCGAGATTGAATTTGGACAAGGCGCGACAGAAACCGAGGGCCCTGAAGTACGATAGTTATTTTCGATAACAATTATTGGAGCTTCCTCACCGTCACGAAGAAGATAACGTACATTATTTCCCGCGCGGTCTAATACCCTCGATTCATGAGGAGGTTGCCTTGAAGATCCCTAAGACCCTACACGAGGCGATTCAAGCAGCCTTGCGAGCGGAGGCAGCAGAGACCGAGATTGAGACGACCCAACGCTCGACAGGCCGGTTGAACGTCATCAAGGAGGATAGCGACTTTTCGGAGGCAGCGGAGGAGGTCGAGGGTGAGTCGGACGAAGATTCGCACGGCTCGACCGATGAGAAACCGCGGGAGCTGTACGAGAATCGACGCCTTAAGAGGAGGTCAACAGATTCAAGAAGGAGGGCAACTGCTTCATTTTTCACAATAGGGGACACATCGCTCTCGAGTGCCCAAACAAGAAGAACAAGAAGAACGACGGAATGCGAAAACCCCGGCCGAGAAAGAGAGACATGAGTCGGCAGCGCGCGGCAAGCTGCATGGTGAGGTTTCGTCTCCTACCGCGACTCAGGATGAGACCAAGACAAAAGAAGTAAGAAACCCATTGAGGCCAACTTATAGGAGCAAGGACTTTAGCGACTGGATGATGAATAGGGAGTATTTCCTAAAGCACACTCATACCTACGGACCTTTCGACTTAGATGGAGCTAGCGATAATGACGGCCTTGATTCTCAAGTGGCGGAGGATTTGAGTTGACCGGCGCGCCCATTTCAAGAGAGATCTACAAGAGTAACGGAGAATTTGGCTATATGCGCCATTTAAAGAACTAGAAGATTTTTGGGGGCACTATTTGCGGAGTAAATTGCTTCATCCCCACATGATAGCGGTTAGAGTGGTTCTAGAACGGAGAACAAAACCATGGTTCAAGCTGCTGCGCAGTTTCCGACTTGTCGACGAGTTGGCGGCTACATAGCATGTCTTCACCTGCCCTATGAATGATAGAATAGAAGGAAGAAGGCAAGATGTTGGACCGACAAGATGGACGACGCAGGTTAACGTCGATGACACCGATTGAGTTCGATTTCTGCCCCAAAACCTACATAACCCCCCGAAGACCTACTTGACTCACTCGACGACTCTTGTGACCGATGGCCGACGAGTGCTGTTGACGAAAGAGGAGACACTGGCATGGTTTGGTTTCCTGGTGGTAAACATGAGATTGAGGACGCGACCCCGAAACGCACATCAGCGCGAACTCTTGCGGAGACAATTGGATTTAAGGTGAGCGAAACAAATTTACGCCACAAGGAACGGAGTCTTCCGGATAGAATAAGCGCTTTGTGTATGTCGCTCGCGTTCGACCCGGATCGATACCGAACGCTACGTCGACTTCTTGGGCAATATGGGCTACCTTGAAGGAATCAATTTCGGCACGGCGTACGGGTTATCTAGTTCGTGGAGATCAGCAATTCCCTCTTCGTTACGAGACTTTTCGGAAACCGATCGACGGGTGGATGAACAAGAACGTCCGACTAGAATACAATGTTCTTGCGACGCTGCATGTATCCACAACCCAGTCTGGAACAAGTCCGTTTGTGTTGGAAGGCACCTTACGCGGACATCGATGCCGTATTTTGGTTGACTCTGGCGCTTCGGAAATTTTTTGCAAGGCTGAGTGGGTACGGGAGCATCACATTCCGACGGTTGTTTGGAAAGAAATACCGGATTAGATTGGCAGATGGCAGTACAACTACGCCTCGCATGCGACTACGGAATATAGTGCTTACAATAGGGACCCTAGACATACGTTTGGACGCAATTATCGCAAAACTAAATAAATTCGACATCATCCTCGGTCAACCTTGATTACCAGTCGTCAACCCGGATATATATTGGTCTACTAAAACAATCCGCGACCGTAGAATTGGCGAAATAACTATGGCGTATGGCGACAAGTACACCGTACGAGTGGTAGTACATCAGTTGGAGGCGGATGCGATGGCAAAACAGCTTAGACAACAACCATCGGACCTCTTTGTGATTGGACTACGAGAAGTACATGACGCGGTCGACGACATCAACATTGATCCACAACCTGAGTGGACGACTTCGTTACGAGATTCCTTGAATGGGTTTACGGACATCATTAAGGAGCGTGACGGTCTACCACCAACACGCGAGTGTGACTTCGAGATTAACATGGAGTGCGATGAACCACCTAAGGAGTGAACATACCGTACGTCACCGGCAGATCTCCGAGAGGTACAAGTATAGTTACAAAATCTACTCACAAAAGGTTGGATTCGTCCGTCTAAATCTCCGTACGGTGCCCCAATTTTATTTGTACGCAAGAAGGATGGTACCATGCATATGTGTGTAGACTACTAGAAACTCAACGACCTTACGAGGAAAGACCGTACACCGTTACCCCGGATCGATGAATTACTCGACTCGCTATATGGGGTTCATTGTTTGAGTACGTTGGACATGTATAAGGGCTATCACCAAGTTCGAGTTAGATAGCGCGACATACATACGACACCATTCCGAACCCATTACGGATTATTCGAGTATTGCATTTTACCCTTTGGACTTTGCAACGACCCAAACGGATTCCAAGCGATGATGAATCGAGTTTTAGCCCCGTATCTTGGCAAGTTTTGCGTGGTATATCTGGACGACGAGTTGATCTACAGTCAGACGGCCGATGAACACCTCGAGCATATTCGACTCGTGTTTCAAGAATTGCAACGACACCATTTGCATATCAAACTCTCTAAGTGTTACTTCGGACGATCGAGCGTCCCACTTCCTGACATATGTGGTGGAAGCTCGAGAGATCCGAATGGACCCCGACAAAGTGGAGGCAATACAAAATTGGCCCCGGCCGAAATCTGTGACAATAGTAGGAGGATTTTTGGGACTTGCTGGATATTATACCGGAAATTTATCAACTAGTTCGCAACCCTAGCAACCCCATTAACGGACCTGACCAAGAAGACACCGGAATTCCGATGGACTCCTCTAGCCCATATGGCATTCGAGCAAGACGCGACAGTACGTGCACTAGTCATGGTAATTCCCGACACTTCTCCCAATGCAAGGTATACCTTGCACACGGATGCTTTTAGGATTTACAATGGGAGTTGTGTTTTTAGTTGTGTTATTACAAGACCAAAGTATCGGACTACAACATGTTGCGTATCATGCTCGAAAGATGAAAAAGCATGAGATTCACTATCATGTCCACGAATAAGAGTTACTAACAGTCCGTTACGTTTTATTGAAATTCCGTTGCTACTTAGATGGCGCGGCGGGATTTACGGTAATTACGGACCACGACACGTTGCGAGACTTCTTTCGGCATCGCGATTTGTCTACTCGAAAGATGCGATGGCTACAAGTTTTAGCTCCTTATATCAACGACAAATGGACATCGTGTACAAGAAGGGAGCAATCAACCATTCGGGTGCTCTGTCTCGCCGATTTGACCTTAAGGACTCATTACAAAAGCTGCAACTGCTACGCGATTGGACCGACGATGAAGCAGAATGCGAGTTAAACGCGCAAATTGTTTTCTTGAAATCCCGGTTACATCCTGACTCTGGACTTCACGCGGAAATCAAAATCGCCTATGACTCGCATGAATACATGCTTACCCGGAAATCTCTGCCTACGTGACTGGTACGTCAATCGAATGGACTCGTGTACGCCTACGGGACAATACTGTATGTTCCGGACGTTTCTATATTGCGATCGAGAGTATTGTACCAACTACACGACGCACCGACCGCGGGACATCATGGTATTATCAGACTATTGACAGCAATGACCCAAACATTTTGGTGGCCTAACATGAAGCGGACCGTACAACAATACGCACGCATCCGTGATACCTGCCAACGTAATAAGGCAACGCGACACAAGCAAATCAAAGTAATTCAATTCGAACTCATGATGTTATTATTCTTACCAGAACTATCATATACACTTCTCCAAGAAAGTCCGGAAAAGAGTTCAAAAAATGCAACTAAAAATTCAACTAAAAAATGTAACCATACGTCGATTTTATTATTTGTTGTACGGTCACATGATGGACCCCCGATACCTCATGGACAACCTTTTATGCCCTCATCTGCAGCTGCACTCCGCCGAGAGGCTGCTCTCCGATCCCCCCCTCGGGCCGCTACTCCTGCCTCATGGTGCTCCGACAACAACCCGGTCGCTTGTCTACTTGAGTTCAGACCTGTCACTGCGGCCCGAGGGGTTTGTGCGACAGCGAGAGACGACCTACGTTCTGCCCTGCAAGACACCCTCGAATATGCGACCTCCCTTCCCTCAACGGACTCTCGGGCTGCTGGAGTTTTTTTGGCAATTCACCTCTTTGGCGGCCTCCTCCTCCGACCGTTCCCGGCGGCGGCCGGTGCTCGCATCCGCTCCCTGGTTCAACGTCGAGTCCGTCTCTGGCTCTCTACGTCCGGAGAGGACGGACTCACGGGCATTGACACCCTTCTACGTGATATTCGAGATGGAGGTGAGCTTGCACGTGCGTGTCCGGGAGCTTATGTGCCTAGACGCCCCGGCGGTCGGGGCCGGGGTGGGGGGGGCTCTCGCCGTCGCCGTGCCCAGAACACTCAACGGGAGCAGCACCACCCACCGACTCGCCTCTCTGAAAGTGACCTCCGACGCCGTGCTGCCTTCCGTCGGGCCCGTGAGCTAGTGGAAGTTGGCCAGTTGCGACGGGCCCGGATGGCCCTAGACGGAGCCGACTTCGGAATGATGGAGGACGCGGACGCGGCTTTGGCCGCTCTTCAGCGGTTGCATCCTCCTCCCGGTACTCCCCATCCAGACTGTGATCTCCCCGACCCTATGCCCCCCCGGCGCGCCCACCCCTCACGTATTTAGATGACAGTGACAGCCTCAAAATATGGGAGGAGTCTATGCTCCTTGTCTTGAGAAAAGCACCTCGCTTGTCAGCCCCCCACGTTGATGGCTGGCGATGGGAACATGTCCGTGACTTGAATGTTCCGGCATTGCGTAGTGGGTTAACCGCTAGTCGGCGAGAAACATTCCCGAGGCTGCGGCGGACTTTCTGGCGAGTGCGACCGGGTGGGCTCTTCACAAGCAAACTGGGGTTAACCGCGACGCCACTCGCCTTCGAGGTGAGGCTCCTAAAGTCCGGCCGTTGGCTGCTGGCAGCGTTTTGTCGCGGTTAGCTCATTGTCACGCCATAGCGCGGATAGCGACTGTCGCGGCCGATCACATGGGCCCTGTACAACGATCGGTTTTCACCAAAGCGGGTATCGAGCGAGCCATTCATACCACTCGCATTGGCCTACAAGCTATTCGTGATTGCAGCCTTCTAAGCTTGGACCTGGAAAACGCCTTCAACACCATTTCCCGCCGGAGTTTCCTTGCGGAGCTGTACAAGAACCCTGACTTGCATCCCATTATCCCGTTACTTGAGATGATATATTCTCGGGACTCCACGGTGTATTACTTCGACCCCAACGATGCTTCGCTCCTACACGGCACGGTTCAATCTCGTACGGGTGTCCGACAAGGAGATCCTCTTGGCCCGCTTTTGTTCAACCTGGCGATAAGCACCCCCCTCCGGAATATTGGAGAACGGTGCAAGGATTCAGCGGCGATCCAAGCCTTTTCTGATGATGGCAAGTATTTGATCAAAACGCCATTCGTCCCGACTGTGATTACGGTGGCTACGGAGGAATTGAGGAAAGTCTGCTCGAATGTTCAACCAATCAAATCTTCGTGCATGGTACCTCCGAATACGGCCCTTGAACTTGTCGAGGTGATACGGGCGATGGTCCCCGTTGTTACGAGTACTAGTAACCTTGGAGCCCCTTTGGCGATGGATTTCTCGATGGCAGACGGCCCTCCAGCGTCTCATAACGAGAACTATGTTCACTCTTGGCTGCAAGACACCGTTGAGGCTCATCAACTCCTCTTGGACAAGATTGTATGCTTTGCTATGTCGGACTTCGGAGGGACTCACGCCGCTTTCCGCTTGATGATCACGTGTGCGGTACGCCGCTATGGTTTCTTGCTCCGCACCCTCCCCCCAAATATCTGCCGACCGTACCTTGCTACTTCAGATAGGGCCGTTCGTGCGGCAGTTTATCGAATCTTGGGCGTTTCTTTGGACGCACAAACACTCGATCAACTGAATTGTGCTAAACGACAGCTCTCCCTCCCGGCGGAGTTTGGGGGGCTTAATGTACCGTCCCTCGAGCTCGACGCCGAACCTGCTCACTATGCTTCATTCACTGCGACCCTCGCCAACCTGATTACTGATTACGAGTCCGAGTCGCTAGGTCCTTTGTACGGTCTTATCCGACAGGAACTACTGAATGTTGCCACTTCTACTTTACCGTGGGCGGTCCAATTGCGAAATTCGTACGACTCTATCTCCACTATGGGCGGGTTTTCGGAATCGGAGCTTGTGGTGTTGACTAACACACTGAACCAAAACCTTTCCGATTATGCCGGGCCCGATGTCGAGTTGGTGGTATCTACGGTCAACAATGCGGTGGCACCCGCCACCCAACTGACTTGCCTACAACTTCCGAGTCCCGATGCTCTTACTCGCTTGGGAGATTCTGGGGGCCACATCCAACGGGGCATTTCGCGCATTCTTCGTGCCCGGGCATGCCTTGACCTCTTAGCGGTTTGCAGACCTTCCCCACCGGACTATATGAGGGTGATTTCGGGTACGGGTCGCGGGGCTTTGGCTCTCTTTTTCGCTTCACATGAGTCCAATTTCAAGGTGCCATCCGATTGCTATATGATGGCAGCCCACCGGGTGCTTGGCTTGACTGCGGAGCGCGCCGCTCATGTTCGAAAATGCCCTCGGTGCAATGAGGCCCCTTCAAAATCTCGCGGGTATGGATCTTCGTCGACGGTATCGAGCATCTTTATGTCGGGTGAGCGCTCAACAACCGCTATGCTCATGGAACATATCCCCCGGTGCCCGTGCTCTTGGTATATCATTCATCTCCACGACCGCATTGTCCACGTGCTTGAAGAGTTCATGCTTGAAGCGGGGGCTACTAAGGGCCGGGACTTGCGGTTGGAGGTCCGCCGTATTCGGTCGGGAGCTTCACGTGATCGTCCTGGGGATGTGGTTTGGTTGGACTTCATGGCTCCGCACCGCCATCTTGTTGTTGCTGTGACGGTTACAAGTGCTCGCACGAACACCAACGTTCCTCGTATAGGTGCTCGCCTTCCACTCCCTGGCAGCCTAGCATTGGGAGCTCAGCAAGGCAAACTTGATGCGGACCTCCGCACTTCCGCTTTGCTTGGCACGCCTTCGGTTCAGTCGGTCCATGACTACTACCCCTTCGCTATGGAGGATGGGGGCCGGTTGGCGCCGATGGCGGGTGAGTTGGTCGATCGCTTGGCTATTTTGGTGGCTGTTCGTCGCTTCCCTGGCATGGGGGCCGCTGATTCTCGTTCCTTGCGCTCTGACAGTTATGTCCGTATGCAGTATTTTGTTCGTCGATCTACTTCTCTTCCGTTTCGGCGTTTTTTGGGGGATGTGCGACGAGAATTCATGCAGCGTCTTTCTCCTGCTCTTCATGGCACTCTGGATTCCAATCTCCGCGACGCTTTTCAGGAGGGCAGTGCTAGTGCTGTGGCATGCCTTCCTGTTCCTCGGGCTTAGGTTTTTTCCTCCTTTTTTTTTTTTTTTGCTTGGTGGCCTCCACTGCTTTTTCTTGTAATAATTTTTTGTACAATTTTATTATTGACAGATGTCCTGAGTCCTGAGATCCTTTGGCAGTGCTTTGGCGCCCGAGATGGAATGCGCCGACAGCTACAGGTACGGGGGGCGAATGAAAGCACTACGGGCTACTTGTACATTTACATTTTCCTTACATCGTACCTGTAGTGGCGTACGAAGTATTTTATATTCCGTGGTCAATAGTACGGGTAGCGGTCGACAAGTAGCGCTACCCACCGACACGTTCCACTCACCACACAATTTCACAACGCCAACCGCCACGGAGAATTCGCTGCGCTGATAACGGAGGGGCTTTCAAGATTATTAAAAGGTGAGGCACAAGTTGTGACAAAACTCTGATGGGTGTTGTCCTCGACAGTCCACTTAGCCCGCGCGAGTATTGAGTTTTGAAACGCCTGGCTGAAGAGGTGAGAGCAGTAGCGAGAGTTGAAGAAAAGGGCGGTATGGTCACATTTTTTCCCCTACCTGGTTTTCGCCGTCCGCTTTTTCAATTTTCACGTCGACTTTTTTGGTCACATTTATGGTCACATTTTAGCTCGACCGAGTTCTGCGGATAGACTCTTCCGGGGCGGCGAAGCCGCGCGACGAAGTCGAGAGTCGAAGACTCGCGACGAGGAGCAGTTCGACGGCGCAGCCGTCGGACACCCGGCTAGTGTCGAGCTCTCAATTTTGCTCGACCGAGTTCTGCGGATAGACTCTTCCGGGGCGGCGAAGCCGCGTGACGAAGTCGGGAGTCGAAGACTCACGACGAGGAGCAGTTCGACGGCGCAGCCGTCGGACACCCGGCTAGTGTAGAGCTCTCAATTTTGCTCGACTGAGTTCTGCGGATAGACTCTTCCGGGGCGGCGAAGCCGCGCGACGAAGTCGAGAGTCGAAGACTCGCGACGAGGAGCAGTTCGACGGCGCAGCCGTCGGACACCCGGCTAGTGTAGAGCTCACATTTTTGCTCGACTGAGTTCTGCGGATAGACTCTAGAAAAAACAAACACCCGGCTAGTGTCGAGCTCTCAATTTTGCTCGATATGGGTAGGGCAAGCCGTTATGGTCACATTTTTGCTCGATATGGGTAGGGCCGGCCGTTATGGTCACATTTTTGCTCGACATGGGTAGGGTCGGCCGTTATGGTTACATTTTTGCTGCGTTTGACTCGAAAAATAAAATCACCGGTTAGATTAAAAGGAATGAGCTATACCACCATCAAGGACGTGAAACGGCGGATCCGGGAGCTAGGAGCCTTTCCGGCTGAGAATCAAAGTGAGCTCATGGAACTCTGCGGGGCGCACCCCAAGTCCGTCGGTGCTTCCGGCGTGGTTCGTAATTGGGACTCGCGTGATTTCGGGCTGATGTTCACGTACGACGGAGCTCCCCCCTTGACATTTTCAATGGAGACCGCGGCACGTTACTACCTAGGTAAGCCCTTACCAGACAGCAGACGCTCCGCCCTTTTGAACGCCCTGCGGATGGAGATAAATGATCAGATCTGCGCCTTCCGAAACGCCTCGGGGTTCCGGGGCCGATCAGACTTCCACGTTGATCACGAAATAAAATTCAGAGACCTAGCAGCCGAGTGGATCGCAACCGGAAAGTCGTGTGAGACGGAGTGGGTTTATGATGAGTTTTTTAAGCACATGCAGCCGTTTCTCCGCGATCGTTCCGCTGCCGCAGACTGGAAGAAATTTCACGCTCGTAAAGCGAAGCTCAGGATGCTTACGGCCGAGGAGAACATACGATTAAGATAGGCGCGTTTTATTTAGAAATATTAAACTCTGGGTAATAGTTAAAAGGTCATGGTACGAGTAGTTACGGATGCCCAGCGTGAGCGCAAGCGTGAAACCGACCGCCTTTACCGGGAGGCGAACCGGGAAAAATACAGGGAATACAATCGGGTCTACAACGAGCGCCACCCGGAAACCAAAGCCGCTAGCCGTTCAAAGTTCTGTGAAAAGAACCCTAACTACGCCAAGGAATACTACCGCCGTAAAATTGAGGCTACAGGTCGATCCGTACGCCCGACTACACGTGGTAGACCGAGAAAATCTGAAATAATTCAGGTGCCAGTAGCCAATGAAGAATAATGTACAGGTAGTCGACAAGATTACAAATAATTATGGATCTTGAATTATTTTCTAGGGCTTGGTGCGTTTAAACGCGCTCGTTCGACAGATGAAAATAAAATCTGGGGGTATATTATATCATCTACAAACAGCCGACCAAGATGTCAATCCGCGTACCCTCCACCTCCGAGCTCCCGACCGAGGCCTACTACCGCAGCGTGTACCAGACCGCGATGAATAATGCTGTGAGCCAAGTACCACAGCTTCGTATTCCCAACCGCTACCCAAGGCGTAGGTCTGAGGCTCAAGCAAGACGCGGAAATAATGTTACGTTAACTCCCAGTGGTCGCGTGTCTCGTGCTCGTCTAACACCCGAGCAAAGGGCTGACAGACGCCGCGAGGTTCTGCGACGGAACATGATGTTACGATACCCGCTTCGTGACATCATGTCCACTGACGTTGGTGAATCATCCCCACGACCCTTGCTCACTCCCGAGGAGCGTGGCACACGCAAGCGGTTGGCCGTGGGGACGAAGAAGATTGTCGCGGTTCGCGAGCGCATTTTCATGAAAAGAATGTTATACGAAAGAGCGAAGGATGTTAGGTACGTAACTCCTGCGAGATTCCCCAGCGTTAGGAGCACACATATTTTTGGAGAGGGAACGTTGTCTGTTATGAATACCTTTCGTTTGGAAGTTTACCGCCATTTTGTTGAGCACCGCAATAAAGGCTTGGGGTCATTCAAAATGTGGGTGGTTCTCACAGCCGATTTCTCAAAGGATGAATATGACATTCAGGGCAATCCCTACAAAGTTTACAGGATAGGTTACCTTAATCATAATATACAGGTAAACGATGTAAATGATATTTGGCCGCTGGTGGAGTTCGTCCAAAAATCAGCTGATGAAGGGATGAATTTTCATGTTGGTTCAAACTCTGGCTTTA
Source organism: Tetraselmis chui (assembly GCA_026401115.1). Classification (NCBI taxonomy): domain Eukaryota; kingdom Viridiplantae; phylum Chlorophyta; class Chlorodendrophyceae; order Chlorodendrales; family Chlorodendraceae; genus Tetraselmis; species Tetraselmis chui. The sequence goes on from JAPMLY010000129.1 coordinate 182,898, forward strand.
ACATGGACCCACCGGGCCTCACGTCAGCAAGCATCTCGTCGAACGGTTATGAGATTAGGACCGGGCGTGCCCACGTTGAGCTTCCCGCGCCTTTCAACAGCTCAGCATGCGGCCTGCTTAATATCCGCAATACAGATGACAATTGCTTCAAGTACTGTATTGCGGCAGCCACCAATCCACCCAAGAACAATGCCTCCAGGGTTGACTACTACATCTCGAAGAAGAACCAAGACAAGTTGTACGGGGGGTTCGACTGGACCGGTGTGTCGTTTCCAGCCAGCTTGAAAGATGTGCGCCGCTTCGAGAGCAACAACCCGGGCGTGGCCATATCTTGCTTCAGCCTCGACGATGAAAATCGCAAGGTTCACCCCCTATCCCTCTCCAAAGTCATGTTTGATGACAATACGTCGACAAAGAAGACCATCAACCTACTCTTCTACAAAGAGCACTGGGTTCTCATCTCCAGCCTCGATCGCCTACTCAACCCGGGGAATAAGGACCAGCGCCACTACTGCCCCAGGTGCTTGCATGGGTTCAAGAGTAAGGACAAGCGAGAGGACCACATGACCCACTGCGCGGCTTTCAAACCCATGCGGGTATCGGTGCCAAAGCCAGATAAGGACGGGAAAGCCCCCACCTTGAGCTTCAAGGCCGAGCACAAGAAGACGCATATCCCCATCGTGATCTACGCCGACTCCGAGGCCATCAACCACGAGATTCACGAAGTGACACCCAGCGGGAAGACCGAGCGCAGCTCCGAGCACCGTTGTGTGTCTATCCGAGCCCGTGTGGAGTCAAAGGTGTCCGGCTTCGACAGCTTCACGTTCTAGTGTACCGGCGACGATGCCGCCGACCAGTTTGTTCGGGAGTTGTACGAGCTCCGGCCAGAATTAGCAAAGGAATTTACGAAGAACATTCCGATGAAGATGACCGCAAAGGATAATAAAGACCACACCGAGGCAAAAGTTTGTTGTGAGTGCAAGAAGGGGTTTGGGACATGCAGGAATAAGCTCAAGGTCCGCCACCACGACCACAAGACCGGGGACTACATTGGCGCCGCCCACGCTGACTGCAACCTCCGCATGGGGATTCGCAAGGTGGAGATTCCGGTATTTTTCCACAACGGCAAGGGCTACGACAACCACTTCATCATCCAAGCCATTTCCCGCCTGGAAGACATCGAGAACGTGAAGCTTTCGGTGATTCCGGACAACAGCGAGAAGTACAAGATGGTGAACTTCCGCGGCTATAGGTTCCTCGACAGCATCTCGTTCTTGAACTCTGGGCAAGGTACACTATCCAACAACCTGATTGGGGACGATCCGAAGAATGCACCGCGCTTTTACAAGGCCTTCAGCCAGAAAGGACTGAGTGAGGACGAGCTCATTCGTGTGACCCGCAAGGGCGTGTTTCCCTACAAGTGGTTCGACTCGGTGGCTAAGCTGGATCACACCGAGCTGCCGTCCCAAGAGGAGTTTTTCAACGACCTGTCAGGTGAGCAGTGCTCGGATGAAGAATACGCCCAAGCTAAATGGGTGTGGGAGCGTTTCGGCTGCACAACTTTCTGCGACTATCACGACTTGTACTTGGAGGCCGACGTGCTGCTCTTGGCTGACGTGTTCGAGGCATTCCGCGACTTGTGCATGCACCAGTATGGGCTCGACCCGGCGCACTACATCACCCTTCCCGGTATGTGCATCGACGGTGCTGTTATCGAAGCCGCGAAGAAAAACATCAAGGTCGAGCTGATCCACACGGACCCCGACAAGTACACTTTCTTCGAGCGTGGAATTCGTGGTGGTGTGTCTGTGGTTTCGCACCGATATGCGAAGGCTAACAACCCGAAAATTGAGGGCTACGATTCCAGCAAGCCAAATAGCAGCATAATGTACCTCGACGCCAACAACCTCTACGGCTGGGCCATGATGCAGTACCTCCCCTGCGGCGACTTCAAGTGGAGCAACATAACGTTGGAGAAGGTGTCTGGAAGGGCAATGGGACACCAACAAGGGCTGCTCGGTGGAGGTTGATATTGAATACCCGCAGGAGCTCCACGACAACCACAACGACCTTCCGCTTGCACCCGAGCGGGTTACACTAGGGCACGACGACGCGAGCGAGCACGCACAAAAGCTGACTGGGGACGCGTCCACTTCATGCGAGAAGCTTGCCGGTCACTTCCGCCCGCACCTGAACTATGTGTGCGACGCCAGACTTTTGCAGTATTACGTCAGCAAGGGTCTACGGGTCACAAAATTGCACCGCGCCATGACGTACGCGCAAGCCCAAACGCTCAAGCCGTGGATCGAGAAAAACACCAGCCTGAGGGCGCAAGCAAAAAACGCCTTCGAGAAGGACTTTTTCAAGCTCTGCAACAATAGCGTGTTCGGTAAGACAATGCAGAACGTCCGCGCCGAGACGTGCTACGAGTTCTTCACCAACGACGACAAGCTGAAAAAGCGTGTGGCCGACCCACGATTCGAGCGGTGTACCGTCATTGGCAACATAGCCGGGGTGTCTCGGATCAAGGATGATGTGATGCTTAACAAGCCAATTTTTATGGGGGCCAGTATCTTGGACTTGTCTAAGCTGCTTATGTTCCGCTTTCACTACGACGTGATTCGTGAGAAATACGGTGATAAGGCCAAGCTCCTCTTCACCGACACCGACTCCCTGTGCTACCACATCGAAACCCCGGACGTGTACGCCGACATGGGTCAAATGGCGAGCAACTTCGACACCAGCGACTACCCATCAGATCACCCATTGTACTCTAAAGTGAACAAGAAGGTGGTGGGAAAATTCAAGGACGAAACGAACAGCTTCCCGATCAAAGAGTTTGTTGGCCTCAAGTCGAAGATGTACTGCTTCACGGTGGGGGACACAACCAAGCGCACGGCCAAGGGAATTAAGAAGGCGGTCGCCAAGCGCGAGCTCATGCTCCAGCAGTACAAGGAGGCGCTCGGCGGCAAAGCGTGCACGGTAAAGCAAACGATGATCCAGTCGCGGAACCATCGGATATGCACGGTGTTCGCGATAAAGAACGCCTTGAGCGGGTACGACGATAAGAGGTACATATGCGACGACGGAGTGACCACACGGGCCCATGGACACTATCTAAACAGCTGCGGCAGCGTTCATGGCGCGTAGACGTGCAGCTCGCTGTGCTTGGGAGAGCTGGGCGGTATTAAGCTGACCGAGACCATCCTTAGTCACGCCGGGCTTTGAAAGCACGCGGCGCCCCCGCTCATCTTTGATGAACTTACGGAGATATTCAGCACGTTTCCGGTTCAACACTTTCCGTGCTTCAGCCAGCTTTTCCATGAGCACCGGAACGTTCAACTGCCCCACGGGCTTGTTGTGAGCGCCCAGCAGTCCCGATATGTTGGTCACGCCAAGCAAAGAGTTATCGATTTTAGCGTTGAAGGGTCGAGGTCCAGCACCTGAAATGAAGTCCTTTATTACGTTGAGGCGGACCAAATCCTCCCGCACACTCGCGTCGATGGCGTTTGATGCTTCAAGGCCGTGGCCATGATCCACTCGCCCCAGCACCTCCTCCGTTTCGTACTCATCGAACCGGAAGTCTGTACCGTGACGTAGGCCAGCGCCGAGCATCAAACGTACTAGCTCAATAAGCCCGTTAGCACTTCTTGCGCGCCGCGCACCGTCGGATACCCTAACATTATTTCGAACGTTCGCTGAGTCACGTCGGTGTCCAATATACACCATCGGGGCTAGGAGGGCAACGGTTGGGTTTGTTGTGACAAGATTGTGGGCTGCTTGTGAGAGCATGTCAACCCGCACTTTGTACACGGTGACCCACAACCATTCGGGCAACCTGGCATTGGCTGGCTTTTTTAGGAGAAACTGAATTTTGGTGTCCGCGCCGGCGGCTAGCTCGTGAGACTCTCGTATTGCCCGGTTGGTTCTACGTGGCAGCGATCGTCGGCCAAGCGATAAATATTGATCGAAGCGTCGGTCCGCCATGCCGGGGTCCTCTGCACGGTTGGCGAATTTGGCCTCCCACACGGTTCGCAAGGCATCTTGGGTGTCGGAATCTCCTTGGTCGTACTCTTCTGCGAATACCCGTACGGGGTCCTCAACTGCCTCGATCCGCCCGCGGATCCGCGCCAAACGGATATTATTTTGCGTGGCCTGCATTTTGGTTTTAATGTACACATAATGTCATGCCGGCATGACAAAACTAGTAGTTACATCGACATTGTGAAATTTTGCGCGAGTCGGTCACGGACCTTCACAGAGGTAGACGCCACCGTAAAAGTCTTAGAAGCGATCGTTACACGTAGCGTCACCTTAACATTCAGCGTTTCGCCAAGGACGCTTGTTGTCATGGCATATGCTGGGAACGATTCGGTGACGGTCAATGCAGAACCGGTCAAATCAAATGCGAGTGATGTGCTGCTTTGGCTAGTCAAAAACCTAACACCATTAGATTTTCTACAAGAGAAGGTGATCCGAACCCCACTAATTAAATCGGTGTGCTGTTGGAGCGAGGCTGGAAAGTTGAAATATAGTGGTCGTTCCTGCCCAACGGATAATGTTTTGGAGTCGTTAACCTCGTTGTATATGACCCTGAACGGGATTTCCTCCTCACTCATCTCGGCTACTAAGAATGTCACAATTTGGCCAGCTTGTGTCGATAAAACACCGATTTCCGTTAGAATTTCGGTGCTCAATGTGTTGACGGCGTTATCAGCGTAATTTCGGGTGGCCGCGTCCTTGGCGTTCACTATCGAACGGGTGGCCGCGTCGGTGTCGTCCACGTATTTCTTGTTAGCTGCGTCCTTGTCGGCTGTCGGCGCAGCAACGTTTATGATTTTATTCAACTGCATGTCGGCAAAGTCCCTGACTGACAACTTGGATACTTGGTATGAACCGCCGTTCATCATCGAGATATATTTTACAAAAAGCCATTTCCATGGTGAAACTAATGACCCCAAAGTATATTCTTCTGCTTGGTTTGGAATGAGATCACCACATTTGAAATTATTATTTCCCACGGTCACCGTATCCGTCGTACCGCCTAGGCTGATGTAGTTCGTCCACGAAAGGCGTCCAGGAAAATCCATCCACGTCGACGTCGACCCCGGTGCGTTTTCTTCCACATACGTTCTCATGTACTCATGCGTCACCGCCTCGTCGTCGTAGAAGGGCGGCTCCCCCGACAGCCGCACGCGTTGGAAGTAGCCGAACCGGAAGCGCCTCAAGTCTTGCCCGAGGTTGAAAGTAACATCGGCAACGGGCGTGAGAGAGTCATTAACAACAATGTCAAAATTTGAGGGGACTTGTGGATCCATATACTGCCCAATATCCTCATACGAAAACTTGTCCACCCACGTTGGTTTATCAGTGATCCCAGTGAAGGACGTGGTTCCAGGCGGGCCGGTTGGACCTTGAGCGCCGGCATTACCTGGGTCACCCTTGGGGCCTGGTGGGCCGACATTGCCGGGGTCGCCCTTGGGGCCTGGTGGGCCGACATTTCCGGGGTCGCCTTTGGCGCCGTTGTTGCCGGGGTCGCCCTTGGGGCCTGGTGGGCCGACATTGCCGGGGTCGCCTTTGGCGCCGTTGTTGCCGGGGTCACCCTTGGGGCCTGGTGGGCCGACATTGCCGGGGTCGCCTTTGGCACCGTTGTTGCCGGGGTCACCCTTGGGGCCTGGTGGGCCGTCATTTCCAGGGTCACCCTTGGGGCCTGGTGGGCCGTCATTGCCGGGGTCGCCTTTGGCACCGTTGTTGCCGGGGTCACCCTTGGGGCCTGGTGGGCCGTCATTGCCGGGGTCGCCTTTGGCACCGTTGTTGCCGGGGTCACCCTTGGGGCCTGGTGGGCCGACATTGCCGGGGTCACCCTTGGGGCCTGGTGGGCCGACATTGCCGGGGTCGCCTTTGTCACCGTCATTTTCAGGGTCACCCTTGGGGCCTGGTGGGCCGACATTGCCGGGGTCGCCTTTGTCACCGTCATTTCCAGGGTCACCCTTGGGGCCTGGTGGGCCGACATTGCCGGGGTCGCCTTTGGCACCGTTGTTGCCGGGGTCACCCTTGGGGCCTGGTGGGCCGACATTGCCGGGATCACCCTTGGGGCCTGGTGGGCCGACATTGCCGGGGTCGCCTTTGGCACCGTCATTTCCAGGGTCACACTTGGGACCTGCTGGACCTATTGGACCTTGTGCACCGTCACTTCCTGCTGGACCGGTGGGACCTGCTGGGCCTTGTGCACCGTCCTCACCGTCGGCACCGTCACTTCCTGCTGGACCGGTGGGACCTGCTGGGCCTTGTGCACCGTCCTCACCGTCGGCACCGTCACTTCCTGCTGGACCGGTGGGACCTGCTGGGCCTTGTGCACCGTCCTCGCCGTCGGCACCGTCATTTCGTGCTGGGCCGGCGGGACCGGGTGGACCGGGTGGACCTTGTGGACCTGGTTCAATCCCCGAATCCCCTTCTAACAATGCCCTCCGTGGCGTGCCGGAGGCGTCTAGCCCGTACAAGTCCGTAAAATAGGCTTTGCTAAAAGGTCTCGATGTCGATCCTATATCCACCTGCGTTTCAGCCTTTGGGGTAATGGTAGAGCTAACGTTTTGGTCCCCGTCGAGAAGTGCCCGGCGAGAGTAACCCTCCTCATTCTGCCCAAATAGGTTCTTAGCATATACGTCGTGGAAGTGTCCGGCTTGCCACGGCTTCGTATACGTCCCAATCGTGTCCCCACCGATGTCCGTGTCATTTGGCACGAGATTGGCGTACACCGTGATGTCATCGGTATCAGAGCGGCTGGATTTCAGCATGTTTGCATTGATGCTATCATTAACGGTGATGTCGGTGGTGTAGATGGTCCACCACGGGTAGTTCAGCGCCCCGAAGTCGCGTTTGTTGTGGTCGACACCGATCAGCCCGTCTCCCTCGACCTTCAGGTGCTGCACGAGATTCTGATCCTCGATGGCGTCTATATCACTCCTCAATTCGCCCAAGGTGTTGCTCAAGCTCACTCCATCAAGCATAACCTCTTCGGCGTGCACAGTCTTCCACTCGTGGGATTCGCTGCCGAGTGAGTGAATCGGTCCCACCAACGCCGCCGTCGTCGGCAAGAGCGAGGCGCCCACGGAGATGTCGGTGTCAAAGCCGATAGCGGTGATGTTGTCGGTGCGGATGTTTGCGGCGCTAAACTCATCCTCAAACCCCATCACTTTATTACTGAGAGCCACGATGTCTATTTTAACACCATCAATGTCCGTATCCTGCCGATCATTTTCCGTCTCCTCCACCGTCAGGCGGGCCGCTAGCTCCCGGTACAGGGATTCGACCTGGCTGAGGTCCACCTCCACCGCCCGGCGGCCGTTCAGCTACAGCGGCGCCAATACTTGCCGTGACTGGTTCATTGTTAATCTTAGCAAAAGCTATTTTTAGCGTCGCCGTGAAACGCCCGCCGTTGAGATCCAAAGTTCGGCCGTCATCGTCGCTTAGCCGGATGCTCGCGTAGCTTAGGTAACGGTTGGCCACGTCCACGAAGGCGTCCGAGCTGTAGTGATCAATGCCATTGAAATGTGCCGAGCTGGGGATCTTCGCTAAGATGTCACCCACACGCCTTGTCCGGGGGTCGCGGTTTTGAGTGAGGAGGTTGCTATGCACGAAGACACTACTCGTGCGCGTCAAATCCACGATACGACTAGCGGTGAGCAACAACTCTCCTTCAACGATTTGTGCGGAATCACCGACTAATAAGCCTAGTAGACGCGTGCACGTGGTACCTTGCCCGATCACAACATGGTGATCCGCGATTTCCGTTCCACGCAACGACAGCCTATTCGTATTCTCATCGTAACTCGCCACGAACTCATCGAGTCGTCCATCGTTGAGGAATGCGACGACATCATCAATCGAGCGGTTCCCGCGGGGGAGCTTTATGGTTACCGGCTCTCCCGGAATTTCCCCACCGTCGTCGTAATGAAGAACCAGCGTGTCATTCCCCTCGAAGATGCTGTAATAGGTATGCGGGAGCCACGCGTTCAACAGCCTAACCTGCAGCGTGTACCCTTGCGGGGCGGTCAGTGGATCGAGAAGGGAGAATACGTGGGTTCCATCATCGAACCTTGCGTCAGCGTACGCCGTGTCCAAGTACAGCTGCTGGAGCATCTTTAAACGATATCAAAGAAAAACTGAGGCTGGGGAGTGTAACTAGATGCTTTGGTTTGTTTCACCTTTTCCCGCTTTTCAGCCTTTGCCGTCCTGGCGCGTAGGAGGGCGGCCTTCATCTTCTCGCTTGCTACTCGTTTAGTTTTGGGCTTCGGGCCAAGGTTGGTTGGATCTGGTTGGCTGGTTGGTTCTTTTTCGCCGGCCTGAACCTCTCCACTACCCACATCACTCCCCCCAACATCGCCAGGTATTTCAGGAACGGTGTCTTGTTCACCGTCTCCGTCACTGCCGTCGCTGCGCTCGAGATCATTGACCCGCCGTTGTTTAATCCGTCCCATGTCATTTTCTTTTTCTAAACTAGACAGTAGAAAATAAAATAGAACCAACTAGAACTATGGCGTCTACTTCCAGACCTGAACCATTCTCCCTTTTATCGACCATCAGTGATCATGTAGTTCACGGTGAAGCGGTTTCGTCCATGTCTGCGAGTACGTCCGCCCCGATAGATCCTCATTTGCTTGCTCGGAGCTCAAACTATGGGACGGCGGCATGGTGGAAGGAAAACTACGACGGGTTCGGGTTCACAGACGAGCAATACCAAGTTTTGGAGGCAGTTACCTGGGGAGTAGCTCCAAAAGAAATTCGAAGATATTATAAACGGAAGAACTTGAAAAAATGCGGTTCACCATCGAAAAAAGATTGACATTCACAGTGAAACCCCCGGCGTTCTTGTGTGACAGGAAAATCCACGAGCAAGTCGTCGATCCCCTTCCAAATCGCCCATTTTTCATGGCGATCATCGGCTCCACGGGAACAGGGAAGACATCCATGGTCGTGAACCTCCTGTCGAGCAAGCAAGGTTACCGCAAGGCCTTTCATCACGTACACGTTGTCATGCCATCTCACTCCGTGGCTAGCCTAAAGCGGAACATCTTCAAGAACCACGATAGGATGTACGATGATTTGGATTGGGGTACGCTGGACGGTATCCGCGAGACGGTGAAGGAATCGGCGGAGAAAGAGAAGAATAGCTTGTTGGTCCTCGATGACGTTACTGCGGCGCTCAAAGACAACGAAATCCAACGTGTGCTGCGTGACCTAATCTATAACCGGCGTCACTACCGGCTATCCACAATGATCCTCGTACAATCGTACAACGCTATGCCACTAGGTATCCGGAAGACCTTGTCACATTTTTTGATGTACAAACCCAGGAACAAAAAGGAAGCCACGGCGATATTCGAGGAGTTGATAGCTTTACCCCGGGAGGAGGCGGAGGATGTAATGAGGTTTGTCTTCGACCGGCCCTACGCCTTCATGTTTGCCGACACGGGGGCAGGGGAGTTGTATAAGAATTTCGACCGTATAGGTATACATGACAGCAATGCCGCGGCGAAAGACCAAGACCACTGTAGAAAAGAAGCCGAAGAAACCGGCGGCTGATAAGAAACAAAAACCAAAGCCTAAACCCAAAGCTTCACGCAATCATAATGTCCGGATCAGCGTCGTGCAGAGCGTAAATAACGATCCTATGTCACAACTACTCCCCCCTAGCAGAGGGTGGACAATGGTAACCCCATCACCGGCACCTATTATAATTCAGCAACCAGTGGGCGTTAACAGTTGGCCTGCTCCAGAAATGCAACGACAAGACCCGTTTAAGAACGTGGTGGCGCCCGTAGACGAAAAGCCAAAGACTCCGACTGGCGCACCATCAACTTCGGGTGTTAGACAACGCATTCACACTTTCGAAAATCTCTCTCCGGATGGGCCTTGGCCAATCCCTAAATCCAGCATGACCCTCCGTGACGTTATGGAGGCGATAAGGCGGGAAAAGGGCAAATCACCCATGTGAAACAAAAAATCTGGGCATATATCAAACACGCACAACCATGGGGCTCGGACACTTCATCGGCGAGAAGCTGCACAACCTTCGTACGATCGGCCAAAAGGTCGCACACGGCGTTCGAGTGGCTGGAAACAAACTCGGCGGATGGATGCTCTCAGCCGCTGCGCTGGTCGCCGCCTTCAACCCAGTTCTCGGGGCTGGTATCGCGTCAGCCGGCGCCATTGCCCGCGGGGTCGGCGGTATTGCGGGGGGCGTAGAGGGGATTCTTGATGGAAAGGGGGCAGATCTAAATAGCATGAAGGGTCACGTTGCGGCTGTCAGATCCGCGTACGGCCAGATGAGAGGACCAAGATCAAAACTTGAAAAAGGTTAGCTAACGAAATTTTTTTCTGTAACGATACTATAAACAATACCATGACCGAAGTGCGAAGCTCTATCAGCGATTCGTTCGTGTACGGGATCAAGCCCAAGGCGGCGCCGGCGACCAAGAGTAGGGTGCATATCAATCCCGAGAACGGAACGTCTGGGTTCAGCCCGGGTAATACGATCAAGTTCGTACTCCCTACGGGAAACCGGGGGGAGTACTTGAATTGCAGGCAGAGCTATTTGAAATTCGAATTACATAACCTTGATGAGACGGCTGCTAACAAAGTTGTATTGGATTACTCCGCGCACGCCCTAATTCGGGCACTCAAAGTTTCAGCAAGCGGGGGCGCCGGTGGTGGTGTGCTTGAGAACATTGAGGAATACAACGCCCTTTATCACACTCTTCTGGACCTATCCGGCTCCACGAAGCAGATGTCGTTCGCTGGGAGCGTCGCGGAGGGGTTCGGGGAGGATGTTGACGGAGGATCCTCGCGAGTGTTCTGTATTCCTCTCATGAGCGCAATCGTTGGAAGCATGCAGCATAAGTATCTCCCGGTCGGCAGCATGAATAGGACTCACTTAACCCTCGAGCTAACCCTAGGGGATCAGGAAAAGGTCCAAGAGAACAACTTTCCATGGGTCCTAAGAAACGTCGAGTACGTTGCAGAGATGATCCATCTGGCCCCCGACGTCGATCGGGCAATTTTTGAAGCAAATGGCGGGCGGCTAATTATCCCATACACAACCTACTCCCAGCACCGCTGGATCGCGTCTAACGGTTCGGGCTCCATGAGTATGGCGTTCTCCAGCCCTTACAAGGCCTTGAAGACGTTGATTGCCATCTTCCGAAAGGACGAGGACAACTACAACGCAAAGAAGTATGTATCAACCCGTAATAATCCTATCGGTAATGGTGGGAGATACCAGTTTACCATAAACGGAGTACTGACACCGTCGAAGCCAGTGGACTCGAATCCAGAGGCGTGGGCTGAGGCACAAAAGGCCTTCCACGCGTATGGTTGCTTGGAACACATGGGTATCGTTAATTCGGACACCTGGGCTGCGAACGAGGGGAAATACATTATCGCCACCGACCTTGAATCGCAGTCGCACAAGAGCCAGTTCAGTGAGAACGGGGTGAACGTGAGCACGAGTGTGAGTCACCTAACGGCTCAGTTTGAGTCTCAGTTAACCTCCAGTCTCACCGTTGACGTCTTTAGTCACTACGGTGGGTACATTGGGGTTGAAGCAGATGGACTGGTGAGCGCCTTTGTATGATCTTTTCTGCACCATAAACAAATGGTCGCGCGCAGAATCGTCGTTAGCACCCAAGATCGCGTGAGCGGCGAGAAACGCGCATTCACCGTTCTCACGCCAGCTTTCCAGAACGGCAGCGGGTTCCAAGGTCAACCCCATGTTCGTTTCGCGCTCGAGTGGTGCACACCGATCACCGGCTTCACATGTGTGGATCCCGACCCCCTTTCGATCATGCTGTGCTCTCCGTCGATCCGACAGTCGAATTCCTACAAGAGCTGGGATCCCGCAAACAACGACTCAATCCTAGCTCTTTTGCAGTCTTGGCGCGGCGGCAATGTCTTTGGCGAGATGGCGGATTCGTGGTACGTGCAGAGCAACACGTGCGCTGGGATATGTGACGGCTCGCGGCTGGTACGCGGGGATATGTCTTTCTACCTCCTGCATGGCCCGACGAAGCTTAGAACTAGTGTGCTCCCGTGGACGCCTACTTTCGTTAACGATTACACCTTCAGCCTCGTCTTCTGGGTGGAAGATCCCGAGCGTAGCCTTTATCCGCCCTTTTTCCACGTATGGATGAGTGTCCGCGGACCAAACGAAAGGGTTCCCGTCGACTTCCGCACGTTTAGGACTGATCGGAATGACGACACAAGGTGGCAGGTCGCGGTCTCGCATTGCTCATTGGTTCATCTCTACGGCGCGCAGGCGTACGGGCTCGCAATCACTAGCAGGACCTTTGTCGACGACCCGTACCAAGGACTGAGCGTCCTCGGATTTCTCCCGGGATCACGCGCGCAAGACGCACTGAGCTACGTGGGCCAGAAGCTCACTCTGAAAGGTGTTAACGAGGACACGGTGGGGATTCCGATCCGGCGGCCGCTAGATAACGTGGGCGAGATCGACCTTCAACTGCGGACTGCGACGCAATTTACTGAGCTTGGCAGTGGCGAGTCCACGGCGTACGTTTTATGTCTCACCTTTTATCAAATACCTGACGAAGAATGACCTTCCGCCATACGCTCGGAACGGCGAAGTTCCCTGGGAGTGTTTTGCGCCCGGGTCTGCACGAGGGTTTTGTAGAAATCTTCGAGCCGCAATCAGAAACCAGCGGCATCTTCGACGTTGATGAGGACGATTCAGCCCCGGAAATGGTGGAGAGCTCGATAGAGGTCAACCCCGCCGACGCCTTCAGTGTCACCATCACGCTTTCTTTCTTCGACACGTAGTAACACACAATGCCACTCATCCAAACAAACCTGCGGCTGTCGGACACCAATAGGCCTGACGTAACCACCTACCTCCCGCCTTGGAACTACCTACTTGGCTTCACCACGAGCATCCGGCAAAATAGCATCGGGAACACGGTAGAGGAACCCCGAACGCTTACAATGATTGACGTGGGAGGACTTAACATCAGACCCGGCACCCTTTTTCTTAGGTCAAAACAAAATGAGTGAAAGCGAGGCCGCCGTTCAGATCGATAATCCCTTGCTTGAGAAGTGGCGCGCACACGCGAAAAAACTCAGGCGCTTGCATGGGGATTCCTATTCGTTCTTCAAAGGACGTGCTGACATGGCGTTGTTCACCACCGTCGCACTGAGTCTCGGCGTGGGTTGCTTGAACCTCACGTACGGGATCGGGCAGCCTTCGGCTACCACCGGGGTTCCCGCCATCGTGAGCGGATGTCTTTCACTTCTCAGCGGGTCCGTGGCTGCGGTGAATCGGGGATTGGAATGGCCGAACAAGGCTGAGCGCCACAACGACTATTCGTCACGGTTCGGCGAGGTCGTTCGTGATATCAACACGGAATGCACTCTCCGCCTCCTCAATAATGCCGAATATACGTCGGAGGGCGACTTTATAAGGCACACTAGCAATGTAATGAGCCGGCTAGAGGAGAACGCTCCAAATATCCCCGGGTGCATTGAAAAATCTTACTCTACCTCAAAATGAGTGGTGTCACCGAAGTCCGCCTGTACCGAAACACCGTCGACGAAGTTCCGGCGGAGTACACCAACGTCACCGCGGCGGTTCTCAACTCGTCAACGAAAAACCACGCCACCGGCGTCAAAAGGTACCTGGATGGCGTCACCACGGTGAGCGGTCTGGACCCCGGGGCCAACTACTTTTGGGTGGAGCTCATCGATGCCCGCGGCAACACGGCGGGGCCGCAGCCGGTCGGGAGCTACAGGACGGCGACGGTTTGGGAATTCTACGTGTCGACGACCTCCCACACGAATAGCGCCCTGGTGTGGGGTGTGGTCACGGAGGGGTTGGTGCCGTCGCCGGACAACGCCAAGCTGGGGGAGGGCTGGAGCTACTTCAATGTCGACGCACCGGTGCCGGAGCTGACGGGGGGCGCGCTGAGCGAGTTCGACAAGCGCAAGATGTGGCCGAGCGCTTGGGTGGGCTCCAAGCTGTGGACGCTGTTCGACTACAGCCAGCGCGTGGGGCCGCGCACGTTCGAGGTGACGTGGTCGCACCCGCGGTACACGCCGGGGCTGCGGATCCTGCGGGACGGGGTGGAGGTACTGAACGAGGGGAGCGCCCACGGCGGCGGCGACAATACGTTCCGCTACACGGTGGTGTACGAGGTGTGAGAAAAGCGGAGCGTGAGCTGTTTGGAAATGGAAGAGTATATCCGCGGGGCTCGGCTGGCCCTACCCATGTCGAGCAAAAATGTGACCATAACGGCCGGCCCTACCCATATCGAGCAAAAATGTGACCATAACGGCTGGCCCTACCCATATCGAGCAAAATTGAGAGCTCGACACTAGCCGGGTGTTTGTTTTTTCTAGAGTCTATCCGCAGAACTCAGTCGAGCAAAAATGTGAGCTCTACACTAGCCGGGTGTCCGACGGCTGCGCCGTCGAACTGCTCCTCGTCGCGAGTCTTCGACTCTCGACTTCGTCGCGCGGCTTCGCCGCCCCGGAAGAGTCTATCCGCAGAACTCAGTCGAGCAAAATTGAGAGCTCTACACTAGCCGGGTGTCCGACGGCTGCGCCGTCGAACTGCTCCTCGTCGTGAGTCTTCGACTCCCGACTTCGTCGCGCGGCTTCGCCGCCCCGGAAGAGTCTATCCGCAGAACTCGGTCGAGCAAAATTGAGAGCTCGACACTAGCCGGGTGTCCGACGGCTGCGCCGTCGAACTGCTCCTCGTCGCGAGTCTTCGACTCTCGACTTCGTCGCGCGGCTTCGCCGCCCCGGAAGAGTCTATCCGCAGAACTCGGTCGAGCTAAAATGTGACCATAAATGTGACCAAAAAAGTCGACGTGAAAATTGAAAAAGCGGACGGCGAAAACCAGGTAGGGGAAAAAATGTGACCATACCGCTCGTTAGTTTCGGAACACTGGAGCTGTCACCGAAGAATCGCAACCCCATCCGCCTCAGCCACCTCGGTGTTGACTGTGCGTAAGGAGTTTTCGATGAGGAAATTCTCCTGTGCTGCGCTTGCTATGACATATCCGGAGAGTATAGGGACCTGCTGGCGTCCCAAAACTTTTCTCGCCTCATCTCCGCTTTACAGAATTACGGCCACGTCGAATTACAGGATTACCGATGTACGTACCGATGGTACGTACGTCGTATCATCGTTGCATGTGCGGCGGTTGCGAGTACGGACGCGTACGGACAGGCCGCAATTCGACGTACCATACGCTTCCGTAATTGCAGCCAAGCCCGCACAGACTCGCGCTAAGACGCCTCGGCTCTTCTTATCACTTGCTGGCAGTTGCTGACCTCTCTCCGCACGTTGCTCCACAGCAGGTGCAATTTCTCGGTGTGTCGAGTCGCATATTACACAAGCTGTAAACCTGCCAGGTCGCCAGCATGCGGTGCGTATTACGCTCGAGACGTAAAGTTGACGCGGGCTGCTCTCTGCTCGGGGCTCGCAAGCCCCTCGGCAGCAAACATCTGCTCCCCGGTGCCAAATATGGCTGGATGTCAGGTTGCAGTATCCCCAGCACTGCAGCGTCCGCAACGGAGGTAAGTCCTGCAAACAACATTACCACGCGAGCTCCTTCACTCTTCTCGACTATTTTACATGTTTTCGCCTCTTATACGAATTGTATTTCGATATAGCTTTATTTACTGTCGCTTCCCCCGAGCCGGTAGCCATGGTTTCTTCACAGTCGGCCGTCGAACAAGTAGCAGCGCCAGTCGATTAAGCGATGCAAATGCCCATTCTGCTCTGCTGCTTACAGTTACGATATCTCGTACTGAGAGCACCTTAGTCGCCGCCCACTTTAAAAGAAATTTGCCTCCCCGTCATAAATAATGAACAACAGTCGCCAAACAAGTGATTCGAACCGCCTCGCCCGGCCTCGCAAACTCCACCCCATCTTCACAATTCCCAGCCTGGACAGCCATAATTCTCAGTGACAACCATACTGCTGCAACACATTCGGCTCCGCAGCGCGCGCCGTCGTCCTGTCGACGACCCCCCCCCCCCCCCCCCCCCCCCCGTTCTGTGTCTGTGACAATTGTCCTTCGGACAATTCGGTGAGTTACTTACAAAGCTCGCGCCAATTCCTGCTCCATACAGGACAGAAAGGGTGTCGCCGTCCTGAGCGACGCCTCCGCAGGCCTCTCCATCCCCCATTTCCCCGACGCCGCGCACGACTGGGACGGCTGGGACACCCACTGCTTCACCTCCGACCTCCTTAACACCGCACGACTGGACCCGAGCTGCCCGCTGGAGCAGGCTATAGCGGAGGCGGACCACATCCTTCACGGCGCACTCGACCGCCGCGGCTTCACTGGAACTAGCGCAGCCGAGACCGAGGAAGACAGCGAGGAGGAGGAGGACCCCGTGGAGAGCGGGCTCTACGCTGGCGCGCACCTTGAGCTCGGCGTGGGTCACGAGACGGCGAGCGAAGGTAGCGACGAGAATCCGGTGGAGAGCGGAGCGTTCGCTGGCGTCGACGTGGATATGGCTGTTGTGGAGGCAGCGGGGGTGGATATCGCCGTGGAGAAAGAAGAAGAGACGGAGACGGTATCGAGCAAGACACAGGAAGTGGAAGACGTATCTGAGAAGGGGGTTACGGTAGAGGAACAAGTGCGGGAGGCGGTGGGTGTAGGTGCTGAAGAGGCTATGAGTATCGTGAAGGAGGTGGTGAGGGTGGAGGAGCGCCGTGTGTGGCCTCCTAGGCCGTGGTGGGTACCTGCTGCTGCCGCTGCCGTGCAAGATGATGTAGTGGAGGAGGCGGATGAGGTGGAGGCGGGGAATGTGGAGACGAATGTGGGTCATCAGGGTGTCGAAGGGGAAAAGAGCGAGGATTCGATGGCGACGGCGCATGCGGTGGTGGTAGACGAAGCGGAGGTGTTTGGAGGCACAGAAAGGGAGCCGGACTCAAAAAAGTATGAAGAGGAAGAGGAGGTTGACTTCTCATCGGCCGTGGCGGAGGAAGTGGAGGAAGAGGGGGCGATGGAGGTTACGTGCGATAGCGCAAAGTCGGGAGCATTTAGGTTGGCTTCACTTGCAGCTGTTGTGGAGGAGGAGGGAGAGAAGGTTGGTGTTGGTGGTGGAAGTGACGGGGAGAGAGCGACGAAAGAAGTAGTGTCGCATGCAGCGTTTGTGGAAGAGGTCGAAGCGGCGAGTGATATGGTTGAGGATGCGAGTGAAGGTAGAGTGGAGTCGGGTGAGGTGGTGTCACATGCGATTGTGTTTGATGATGAGGAGGAGGAAGAAGAGGATGTGATGGTGATGAGGGAGGAGAAGCATGAGGAGGCTACGTTGGTGGTGAACTCGATTGTGTCTTTCTCGGTGGTCACGGAGGTGAGTGCTTGCCTGAGGGCGTTACCTTGGTTTCAGACAGGACACCATTTTGCCACTCACTGTTGAGGCGCCACCTATTTGGGGGGTAGAGAGGGGGAGGGCACTCGGGATCCTGCTGTTGTGGCTGAAGTGCGGAGGTGGGTTGGGCTGTGCTGCTGCAGACGGTCGAGGCGACTTTGCCGGTGTCGAGCGAAAGGATGGTCGAGTTTCGTGTGAAGAAAGAGGTCCCCTTTGGCAGCAGCATCAAGGTGGGCCTCAGTCGCGGCGTGACGGTGGTTTCGTAGAGAGAAGGGCGATTAGGGGGCAGTGCCCTTAGCGAAGTTGTTATATGCTGGAGAATAGTATGATTTGTGATGTGAGAGGTGGTGCAAGCGTTTACGAAATGGTGACAGTTAAAGATTCAGGAATTGTCTCCGATGTCGGGGTGGGAAATGGTATATATAATGCTTACGTTTTCTATAGGATGGCTGTTTAAGATACGCTTGCGTTATCAAAGCACTGACAAATTGTGTGTGTGTGTGTGTGTGTGTGTGTGTGTGTGTGTGTGTGTGTGTGTGTGTGTGTGTGTGTGTGTGTGTGTGTGTGTGTGTGTGTGTGTGTGTGTGTGTGTGTGTGAACTCCAGCGGGGGATTTTCGGGGGAGAAGGGGGGGAGACCTAAAAGTAATTACCCAATCAGTAGCTGAATGATCGTAATTGGGAAGACGGACTTGTCGGTTGACTTTCCGTTCGTAGCACTTGAGTCGTTTCGCTACGGATTAATTACGGAAAACGGAGCTCGGTCTAAAGGGAATGTTGACTGTTTTGGACTAAAAATATAAACTTGGCTGTAATCGATTGTTTGTTTTATTTGCTTGGTTCGGTGGAAGTAATAGTCGAGGAAGTAGGGGGTTGCTCTACTCCATTGCATAGCAGGCAGCGCATCAACACAATTTCTAATCTTTTTGAGGCTGGAAGTGATTTAGACATACTGTACCTGTTTTTGGGTTACCTATCGCTCACCTCGAACCCGTGCGACGGCTTCCCTAACTCGGCAGGTGGTGGGCTGCCACGACAGCTTGGGCGGGTGGCAGCCGGAGCGCGCGGTAACGATGCAGTGGCAGGACGGCCATGTGTGGTCGGCGCAAGTGCCCATCGACGCGAGTAACTGCGAGTTCAAGTTTGTGGTCGCCTCCGAGTGCGGCGAGCACCTGTACTGGGAGGCGCTCCCCGACAACCGCCGCCTGCAGGTGCGTGCTCTGCCGTACTGCGAACCGTCACCGTCATCCCTTCCAGACGGGAAAAAAGGAGCCCTCGCTATAAACCCTAATCTAAAACAATAAAGCCTGATTGCTCCGCAATAATTTAAGTCCAGCAAAGTACAAAACCCAAATAAAGTACGTTAGGCCACAATCAAGTCGGTATATGGCATTTAATTATAATATCCTAAATAGACCTAACTAGGTCGGGGAGAGTACCCGTATGCTGACGTTTCGTTTAGTGTGAGTGTGCTTTCTCACCCCTGCAACCGATCCACTGCTACAGGTGCCACACCAGGCGTCCATGGTGGTCGCGGAGGCGGACTTTGAATGCCCCAAGGGTGTGAGGGTGGTGACAGACTCGGAGGCGTCGTTGCCGTCGATGGTGGCAGCAGCGTGCTGATGAGCCTCGTGTCTATACTTATTTGGATGTGTAGGCGCTCCGTTGTCCATCCAGCAACGCAGCGCATCATTCCATTTCGCCACAGCTTTGGTTTACAAGGACGGTGACTGCCGTTGCTTGCCAAGCAGGCATTAGCATTTCGTGGCTGCGCAGGTTTATCAGAACTTGGTATCGTTTATTTATGCGCTTCATGATTTTTCATAAACCAAAAATGAACTACTTAGTAATCTAAACTGCAATGCCGTTATTCTAAATTATGTAATCACTTAGTTATTCATGGAACATATATATATCGAGTCTTGGCCAACGACGCTGCATTTGCTGGGATCGGGTGGGCTTCATAGCGGCACCGCCTGTTCCTGCTGCTTTGGCGACGAAAGCATTGTGTCATCTGCCTGCTATCAACACTCCAATTACATTCTTGCCGCTGGCCACCGCGGCAGCTCAAGAGCGCGCTTGTCGTACTGACGATTCCACTTATCTGAATCCACTATTCCACGCACGGTACCGCGAACGCGTGTGTTGCCTAGGGTCAGCTGTCTGGATCGAAAATCATAACCTGGCCGTCGTAATCTCGAAAG